>VZTH01015246.1:0-62979 GCA_013397815.1 Aleadryas rufinucha | reverse complement strand
GCGGGGGGGGGGGGGGGTTAAGTCTGTGTTGTTTTGTTTTTTAAACATATAAGCTATTTAACACAATTTAACCTTTTCTCCTTTCTTTTTTTTTCTTTTTTAATTCCAGCAAAAGCACACGTCCCGTCAGTATTACGCTTGACAAAGGTGTGCGCAGTGAAATGCTCGCTGTGCCAGCTGCGGCTCGGCGGCTCCTGGCCTGCCAAGCGTTCCCGGCTCCATTCCCCCCGCAGCGGCCGCGCGTGAGGGAGCGGGGCGCGCCCGCGGAGCCCGGGCGGGCTGTGCGGCCATTGGCTGCCGGGCGCGACATGTGACGCGCNGGGCGTCACACCTCCATGTGTATGAAAGGGGCGGGGGGGGGGGGGGGGGGGCAACTATGACGATGTTTGCTTCTTTTCCTTTTCTTTTCTCCAACCTGTGTCCCTGCCGCCTGTATGGCTGCTGGTCAGTGGTGTCTCCTGTTGCCGTGATTTTTGCAAATATGGTAGGCAGCCACAGAAGTTCACTAGTGGTTACTGAAGAGAGGAGTTTTTCTCTGCACTAGCAATTTGCTTGCTGCTGTTTTGTTAAGGTATTAGTGCTTGTTTTATGCTTAAGTGGACTCGACATGTCAGCTGCATATAATGTGATTTTTGGTAACATTCAGGCGCAAACAGTATGCCATTTAGTATACTGAAACGCAGTAAACTGGACTGAACGGAAGGATGTGAGAGTTTGTATTTCAGAAGGTGCAGAAGGCAACGTCTTTCGAGAGCATGACTTAGTAGCTGTGTGTTTGTATTTACTTACTTTGCTAGGCCTGAAGTTACCATGATGTGCCTTTTTACTTTCTGCAGGTTAGTTTGCTTGAGAGACCAAATGACCCCTCATCTGTCTTCAGTCCAAGTGTAGACTCATTTGGTATGTGAAAGGCACTTTTGGCTTTACTGATGTTTGGAAGAGTTGATGCCTTGGGCGTTGTAAAAGATTAAAAGAAAATACATTGTTATTGTGATATTTTCATGTGACCTCCATGGAGTAGCAGCATCAAATTATATAGAGAGCATAATGAGTAGGCTTTAGTTTTGACCATCAACCCTTCTTTATTTACTGCAATTTTGTAGTAACATGTAACTTCTAATGAGTCAAGATAGCTTTGAATTTTAACTTAGTTTTTTTTCTTCATTATAGGTGCTGATGAATTTGTGAACACACAGCGTCAGCCAGTGAGTAGTTTTGGTAGAGGAAGGAATTTTGCAGCCAAAGGTAACTTCCAGTAGTGGTTGTAATTCTAATGGCTAGTTGTATATGATACATTAAATTTTGCTATTCACCAATTTCAATCAGCAGGCAGGTTCAGCTCCATGAAAGTAGAGCTCTGTTGTGCATGACTATGGCTTAGGAAGTCAAGCACCATCACTCAATGTCCTTCTCTTCCTCCTTCTTTCCCTGGCTTTATATGCTGAGCCTGATGCCACATGGGATGGGATCAGCTTTCCTGGCTCTGTCCCATCCCGTCTTGTGCTCTTTCTTTGTCCTTGCTGGTGAGGTGGGGTGAGGAGCGGAAAAAGCCCCAACTCAGTGTGAGTACTGCTCAGCGCTAGCTAAAATGATCCCTGTGTTATCAACACTGTTTCCAGCAAGTCCAAAGTACAGCCCCGTGCCAGCTGCTGTGAAGGAAATGGACTCTACCCCAGTCAAACACAGCACAGTTTATTCTTTGAAAAAATTCTACACCATTTCTGCATCCTTTGGGTTGAACCCTGTTATGATGGGGGAATGCTAGATTTGTTTGATGCAGGGCACTGATGACAAGCAGTTTTACTGTAGACTCTCCAGCAGCAATTGTGAAGCAACTCGCAAGCTGTATTTAATGTCTGTTGTATTCATGGATACTTAGGATACTGTCATTTGCATGTGAACCCTTAAGTTGTAATTTTTGTATCTCTCTGTAACTGATGTGGAAAAACCAAACTGACTGACCTACTGGTATACACACCAAGCATTGGTGGAGGAGAAGCCATAGGTGCTGTGCTAGGAGAACGTCATGGTGTCCTGTACCAGATGATGCTCTTTGTCGTTACAATATGATAGAACAGGTGTTCAGCTGAAGAAGAAAGACTGAGGAGTAAATTACGACCTGAGCTGATTGCTTGGATCTTGGACAACACCTAAAACTTAACAGTCTAAAATGAGGAATACTTTGTTTATGCATATGACTGTTTATGTCCTTTCTGTGCCCATCAGGAGAGTGACTAAGGAAAGGGATTAGAAATAAAAATACACTACATACTTGTCACTGCCAACTGAATGAGCAGTTCTGAATAATTAAAAAAATAGAAATTGGTAGATCTGAAAGATGTATTTTCAAGTCCTCACTTCATAGCAGGCAGCAACTGGCATTGCCGCCTTATTCTATAGTACCAGTTAAAAAAATTGTGATGGGACAAATGCTGTCACTTGCCCTCAGACCAGAAGTCTGAATCGATCTGCATCCTTACTGAAGAATTGAAGTTAGTGGCTTGATTAGCATATACACATGTAAAGTCAAATACTTACAAACCTATTGTTTGATTTACTTCTTGAAATTGTACAGGAGAGCAGTACTATTTTCTGTCAGACTTCTTGGCAAAAAGTACTTCCTGTCTTCATTTTTTTCATATGTTTAGGTAAATCACTTAGTTATATTGAACTTTTATGTGAAGTCATGAAACGAGGACTGAGAAGAATATGAGATATGAGGTGCTTGACCTGCACATCAGAACTAGGCAAACTTCAGTTATTGTGTTCTGTGCTGTACTGCAGTCGTTCAAGAAGGCAATGGAGAAGATGCTGTTAAACAAAACAGAGGGTTTAAAGGATTTGGACAAGGTGAGAGTAAGTTTTTTATATTGGCTGGTTTGTATGATGGCAGCATACACCGGTCATTCTTTGTGGCTTTGCTCATTCCCTGAGAGCTAGCAGTCAAGAGTGAAGGCTTTGAAATGGTTTCTATTCATCAGCCCGATAAAAGGCACTTGATCTGTTCCTGCAGAAGTGAGTGAACTGAGTTACTGTGTGCTATGCTGTATTGTAGGTTTTCAAGAAAGAAATTCTGTGGATGGTGGTAGTACACAAAACAGAGGGTTTAAAGGATTTCGTGGTGGCTTTGGACAAGGTGAGAGTAAGTTTGATGGTTTGTATGGGTACAGCATGTGTTTAGTAAGTCTTCCTGGATTTGCTTGCTCCCTGAGACCTACCACGGAGAACTGAGAACTCCTCCTACTAGTTCTGTTCTTCAGCTGTAATGTGGAATATGAATGGTCTCTTTAAAAAAAAACGAGTGTTACTGGGTGTAATGCAGTATAGGTTGGAGTTAACGAAGAAGTTGTTGGGACTGTTGCACTGCAGATTTATTGGAGTAAATGGCACTGGCTTTAATTGTAGTATTTTAAGATATTAATGTGCATATGATTTAGAAGAGCTGATCAAGCAGCTCTTGCCCTCCTACCAGCCATTCAGGTGAGCGAGGGGCAGTCATTGGGCCATTTGCCTGCAACTTAAAATGTTCCAGGAGTGCTGGTGACGAGGAGTAAGCAAACTCGGGTGTGGCCTCTCAGTGAGGGTGTGGCAAGGCAAGTAACGGGAGTGGGCAAATGGTTGTGGTAGGGCTGTGAGGGTGTGGCACGATGGGGACTGTGGCATATCAGTTGGTGTGGCAGTTCACGAAGGTGGGGCACAGCCACCGTCCTGGTGAAGGGTTGTGTGGTAGGTGAGTGTGGTATTTTGGCTGGGGTTTTTTTTGTTGTTGTTTTTGTTTCCCCCCATTCCCTCAACTTTACTGGATCCAGTACTGATTTACAAATGGTCAAAAGCCATTGATTGCTGCTGCTGCCAGCAGGAGTATGCTAACCCAGACAGAGCCTCCCCCAAGAGGGAAGCAGGTGTCCAGGCCACTGGGAGTGTCTGAGCCTGGTGTTAGTACCAGAGGATGGTGCAAAAAAAAACCCTCCTATGGTGTAAGCAGGTGAGTGATTTGCTCTGGCTGGGGGCAGAGCTTAAAGAGGTGGAAAGGCTAGGGCGTTTTAGGGAAAACGAAAGAGAAGTAGACTGGGGGAGTTAATGCCCTTCCAAACCTAAGAGAAGCTCAGGAGATATCAGAGGAGGCCTGTCCCTCTTGCCGTCAGGCAGGAGGAGGAGACCTGGTAGATAGGGGGGAATGGAAAGAGGTTCCTTCTTGGAGAGGTAAAAAAATTCCCTCCCCCTTGCCTTCCCAGGTGCACTTACAGAATAGGTGTGAGGCCCTGGATCCAGAGGGTCAGGCAGATGACACTAAAGAAAAAAATATGTGTGGAGGGTCTCCCAGTTGAACTTACTCTGTCAGATGGATCACAGCCTCAGGTATTACGAAGAAAGGAAGGGTACTTGTAGTAGGTGACTCCCTTCTAAAGGGAACTGAGGGCCCTGAATGCTAACTGGACCCACCCCAGGGGGAAGTCTGCTGCCTCCCTGGGGCCTAGGTACAGGATGTCACCAGGAGGCTGCTTGAACTAATTCATCCCTCTGATTATTACCCACTGGTGGTTGTCCAGGTTTGCAGTGATGGGGTTGACAAGAAGGGCAGTAGGGCAATTAAAAAGGACGTCAAGGCTCTGGGTCAGTTGGTTTATGGGACAGGAGTGCAGGTGATGTTCTGTTCAGTTCTTTCAGTAGCAGAGATGAGTCATGAAAGGAGCAGGAGAATCCATGTTTTCAATAAGTGGCTTGAGGGCTGGTGCCATCAGCGAATTTTGGTTTTTCTGATCATGGGGCAATTTTCACAGCAGCAAGCCTGTTTGAGTCAGATAGGCTCTGTCTAACAAGAGGAAAAGGATTCTAGCCCAGAATTGGCAGGGCTGATTGAAAGGGCTTTAAAGTAGGTTTGAAGGGGGAAGGGGATGAAACCAGGCTTTCCAGAGAGGAGCCTAAGGATGGTAAGGCAGAGTCAGGGGTGAAACCAGCCCCTCTGAAGTGCATGCACAGAAATGCATGCAGCATGGGTAACAAACGAGGAGCTGGAAGCTGTTGTACAGAAGGAAAACTAGGTTGTAGTAGCGTCATGGAAATGTGGTGGGGTGATTAACACGAGTGGAATGCTGCAATAGATCTCTGCTTGCTCTTCAGAAGGGACAGACGAGGGAGAAGAGGGGAAAGGGTCACTTTGTATATTAGAGAGGCTCTCAACACTACATAATTTAAGATTAGTGATGATAAGGTTGAGTGCCCATGGACAGGAATCAGCGAAGGGCCAACAAGGCTAACATCCTGGTGGGAGTCTTACAGACCACGTAGCCAGGATGAAGAGGTGGATGAATTCTGTGAGCGGCTGGAGGATGTTTCGAGATCACCAGCCCTTGTTCTTGTAGGAGACTTTAAACTACCACATAATTTGCTGGGAACTCGTTACAGTGGAGAAGATGCAGTCTAGGAGGCTCTTGGAGTTTATGGAGGACAGCTTCTTGTCTTATTTGGGGAACTACAGGCCTGTCAGCGTGACCTTGGTGCCCAGCAAGGTTATAAAACAGATCATCTTGAGTGTGATCACACAGCACATACAGGATGGTCAAGGGATCAGACCCAGCCAGCATGGATTTTGCAGGAGTGTGTCCTGCCTGACCAGTGTGATCTCCTTTTATAAGCAGGTGACCCCCCCAATCTCCTTTTATGATCCCCTGGTGGATGTGGGGAACGCTGTGGATGTTGTCTACCTGGACTTAGCAAAGCCTTTGACACCATCTCCCATAGCTGGAAGAACTGTCAGCCTATGGCTTGCGCCGTGTGCTGGGTTAAGAACTGGCTGGACAGCTGGGCCCAGAGAGTCATGAATGATGCTGCAGCTGGTTGGCAGCCGGTCACTTGTGGTGACCTGTGGTCCCCCAGGGATCTGTGTTTGGCCCAGTCCCATTTAATATCTTTATTGATGATCTGGATGAGGGAATTAAGTCTACCATTAGCAGATTTGCAGATGACATTAAGTTGGGTGTGTGTGTGTTGATCTGCTAGAGGGCAGGAAGGCTTTGCAGAGGGACCCACTCAGGCTGTATCACTGGGCTGAGTCCGATGATACGAGGTTTAAGAAGTCAAGGTGCTGGGTCCTGCCGTTGGGTGACAACAAGATCTGCTAGAGCTACATGCTGGGGCAAAGTGGCTGGACAGCAGCCTGGCAGAAAGGGACCTGAGGGTAATGATTGACAGCCGGCTGAACATGAGCAAGCATGTGCCCAGGTGGTCAAGAAGGCCAGTGGCATCCTGGCTTGGACTTGCAACAGTGTGGCCAGCAGGACCAGGGCAGTGATTGTCTCCTGTACTGGGAACTGGTGAGGCCACACCTCGAGTGCTGTGTCCAGTTCTGGGCCCCTCAGTTTAGGAAGGGTGTTGAGGTGCTGGAGTGAGTCCAGAGAAGGGCAGGAGAGCTGGTGAAGGGTCTGGAGCGCAGGTCCTATGGGGAGCAGCTGAGGGAGCTAGGGGTATTTAGCCTGGAGTAAAGGAGGCTCAGAGGAGACCTTAGCACTCTCTACAACTGCCTGAAAGGAGACTGTCCCGGGTGGGGCTCAGCCTGTTCTCCCAGGCAACCAGTGACTGGAGGAGAGGACACAGTCTTAAGCTGCTCCAGAGGAATTTTAGGCTAGACATTAGGAAGAAGTTATTCACCAAAAGGGTAGTTAGGCGTTGGAATAGGCTGCCCATGGAGGTGATGGAGTCACTGTCCCTGGAGGTATTTAACAAGAGACTGGATGTTGCACTTACGGCCACAGTCTAGTTGGTGAGGTGGTGTTCAGTCAAGGTTAAACTTGGATTTCAAAGATCTTTTCCAACCTAGTTGGTTCTGTGATTCTCTAATTTTATACCCTATGTGTGCTACACTGTCTGTTACAGGTGCTAAAGATGGGCAAAGGGACATACCTCAGTCTGGAGGTCTCGGCTTTAGAGAAAGAGGAACACTCGCAGATGGTGCAGGTGAGACTTTTTAGTAGTGGGGTGAACCGTACAGATCTCAGTGGTGAGTTGTGGCAGTGTAGTTCCTTTTTAGCTTGGATGGGACTTCAAGCAACCTGATCTAGTGGATGGCATCCCTGCTCATAGCAGGGAGGTTGCAACTAGGTGGCCTTCAAGGTCCCTTCCAACCCAAACCATTCTGTGATTACTATGCATTTTCAGAAGTGCTCCTTGATACCTGAAGAACAATTGATTTTACTCTATTTGACCTAGATCAACTTAAATTTTTTTGATTTTTAGTTTAAATAATGATTTTTAGTAACTGTTACAGAGGTATCATGGTAATACTCATAGAGGACATAAACTGCATCCTTAATTACGTGATAGTAATTCTTTTCTGTTAAAAAATAAGCTGCTTTTTTACAAAACCAGCACATTTTTTATTCTTTAAAAAAAATTTGCACCATTTTCCCACTTTTGGACTGAATCCCATTATGGTAGGGGAATGCTGGACTTGTCTGACTAAGCAAGACAGCAGCACTTTGATGCAGAGCACTGATGACAAGCAGTTTTACTGTAGACTCTCCAGCAGCAATTGTGAAGCAACTCGCAAGCTGTATTTAATGTCTGTTGTATTCATGGATACTTAGGATACTGTCATTTGCATGTGAACCCTTAAGATGTAGTTTTTATTTATTTAATTGATGTGGAAAAATGAAACTGACTGACATACTGGTATACACCAAGCGTTGGTGGAGAGGAAGCCACAGATGCTGTGCTAGGAGAGCTTCATGGTGTCATGTAACAGATGATGCTCTTTGTTGTTACAATATGATAGAACAGCTGAATGCTTTCTGGCAAAAAAAAAATATATATTGTCTTCATTTTTTCATATATTTAGGCAAATCACTTAGTTATATTGTACTTTGTATATGAATAAGGACTGAGAAGAATAACTACCAGATGTAAGGCGCTTGACCTGCACATCAGAACTAGGCAAACTTCAGATATTGTGTTCTATGCTGTACTGCAGGCTTTCAAGAAGGCAATGGAGAAGATGCTGTTACACAAAACAGAGGTTTTAAAGGATTTCGTGCTGGCTTTGGGCAAGGTGAGAGTAAGTTTTTTATATTGGCTGGTTTGTATGATGGCAGCATACACCGGTCATTCTTTGTGGCTTTGCTCATTCCCTGAGAGCTAGCAGTCAAGAGTGAAGGCTTTGAAATGGCTTCTATTCATCAGCCCGATAAAAGGCACTTGATCTGTTCCTGCAGAAGTGAGTGAACTGAGTTACTGTGTGCTATGCTGTATTGTAGGTTTTCAAGAAAGAAATTCTGTGGATGGTGGTAGTACACAAAACAGAGGGTTTAAAGGATTTCGTGGTGGCTTTGGACAAGGTGAGAGTAAGTTTGATGGTTTGTATGGGTACAGCATGTGTTTAGTAAGTCTTCCTGGATTTGCTTGCTCCCTGAGACCTACCACGGAGAACTGAGAACTCCTCCTACTAGTTCTGTTCTTCAGCTGTAATGTGGAATATGAATGGTCTCTTTAAAAAAAAACGAGTGTTACTGGGTGTAATGCAGTATAGGTTGGAGTTAACGAAGAAGTTGTTGGGACTGTTGCACTGCAGATTTATTGGAGTAAATGGCACTGGCTTTAGTTGTAGTATTTTAAGATATTAATTTTATGTCTTACATGCTGTACACATCTGTTACTTACAGGTACTAAAGGTGGGCAAAGGGACGTACCTCAGTCTGGAAGTCCTGGCTCTAGAGAAAAAGGAACACTTGCAGATGGTGCAGGTGAGACTTTATAGTAGCAGGGATGAACCATGCAGATCTCCTAATTGGTGATTAATGACAAAGCAGTTCCTTCCTAATTCTGCCAAATATTGTCACTAATTTTTCTCCCTGTTAAGAACCTTCTGCAAATGTTAGATATCTCGGTTGTATGCCTGCAAAAGACGTTTTTGTAACTCGTTTGAATTTTAGTTACTGAATTTTCAAAGCTGTTGGTTACATATTTTTTTTTCTTTGTCTTGCTGCTACTGGTTCAGTTAATGCACGATGAATCAGAGGTGCTAACCCCAAAATTGAAAGTAGTCCTTAAAGAACTTGCTAAGTTTTAAAAGAGTTGACCTAGACTTTTACCCTTCTTCTGTCTCTGTAAGGGGATATATTTTATGTTTGTCAGTGCTGACAAGTAAGGTGTGTAGCTCTGATGGGCCACTTATTCTTGATTTAACTTTATTTTAATGTTGGGGGTTTTTTTTGTTGTCTGGTAGAGATTTTTCTCCTGTAGTCCTGCTGTATTCTTTCACCACTGATGCTACTATGCTTGGCTACGTATATGTTGTCCTACCTAGAGCATAGTAATATATTATTCACAAAAGTACCATAATTAAGATTAGGAATGGGATTAAACCAATGTAATGGTCAGTGGATGGCTGATATTCTCTGTGTAAGAACATCTTGTGTGATACTCATTAAAAATTTTTTCATTGTAGAAAAGATGGCTAAGTGGTTCTTTACTCAGAGGGTGAGGTGAGTTCCAGTGAAACACTGGAACAGGCTCACCGGAGAGCTTGTGGATACCTCATCCCTGGAAGTGTTCAAGGCCACATTCAGTGGGGCTTTGAGCAACGTGGTCTAGTGGAAGGTGTCCATCCTGTGGCACGAGGGTTGGATGATCTTTAAGGTTCCTTCCGACTCAAACCATTCTGTGATCCAGTGATTAGTATACATTTTCAGAAGTGATCCTTAATATCTGAAGTACAGTTGGTTTGCCTCCGTTTGACTTAGTTCAACTCAATTTTTTCAGATTTTTAGTTCAAATAATTTTTAGGAATCGAGGTGTTTATAGAGGCAGCATGCTAGTGCTCATAGTGGACATAACTACATCCTTCATACAGAATAGTAATTCCTTTTTCATGACCATTGTGTAAAGTATTAGTGTGTTAAAAACTGTTCTGGATATTGGTATGCAACGGTTGCGCCTATCTGTATAGAATTTCATATTGAAAGGGAATTCTTCAGAAAGAATTTTTGCCAAAAAATTTGTTGCATGGGAAGCATGTCCTTATGTCGTAAGAGCGTGTGTATGTCTGGATGATAAAGAAGCCTAATTTAATTTTTGTGAGTAGTTCTTGAAAGTGAGGTCCTTGAGTGTATGTGAGACATGAGTGCTTTACAAGTCTGACTTCATACGTAGGTAAATTTTAGGTCTTACAGTATAAAATTAAGTTCTGATAGAGTGAATAGATGGAATTTTGTGCCTTCCTGAAAAGTGGAGGGAAATCCAAATGACATCTCACTGAACTTAACGTCAGTAGCTCCATACTTAAAATAGTTTATTTTAGCTTCTCTTTATATTGCTTGTGAACTTTTAAGTGGTTGTGTTCTTAAGGTCCAAAGGTGACTTACGTGCCCCCTCCTCCACCTGATGATGAACAAGCCATCTTTGCCCGTTATCAGACAGGAATCAATTTTGACAAGTATGATGAAAACGTTGTTGAAGTGTCAGGACTGGACCCTCCAGCAGCATTAATGGTTAGTGTACTGATGAATCTCACAGTTTACGTGAAGCTTGATTTACAAGGGTGTGTAGTGGGTTCAATATTTGCGGCTAATGAAAATATTAATTAAAAATACTGAATCTTGCAGACAGTGTGGTGTTGGAACAAGGTGCTCCCCATTTGAAAGATAAAAATTTGAATTCACAATAACACGAACAAAATGCATAAATGGTCCAGAGAAAGTAACACTGGATATATAGGAAGAATAGTCATTAAGTTGCGGGAGAATACCAGTTTAGATATTGAAAGAAAGAGGTCTTTGGCAGCAGTTTTTGGGCAGGCTGGTATAGTTATGGATGTCGGTTACTGGGGGATCTTCAAAAATGTAAATGAACACCTGTTGGGGTAATATTCGTTTGGACAGAGAGGTGTTTTAAAGTAATTTCTAGCCCTGTTCTCCATGGCTGCAGTTCACTCTTTAACATACAACTTTGGTTTTTATCTATACTGAGTGGCCAGTGTTTAAAAAGAAAAAAGCTCTTCTTAGGGAAAAGAATGAGGAGAGAAGTGCAGAGGGGTTAGTAGTACCTGTGTTGAAAGGGAAGCTGCAGAGGTGTTCTCTCCATCCATCTTCTGAAAGGTGTTCTCACTGAAGTCACCTGTGTTGCTTTTTGATCCTGGCTAGGAATGTTGTTTTAGCTACCCTTACTGGTTTTAGCACAGAGACCATGAGTAGCTCCTGTGTGTAATGAAACCTAAGAGTTTCAGGTTTTTTTCATAGTGTGCTATGTGAGTTTACCTGCTTGAATCCAGGTGTATGGCTTCTGAGCAATTTTCTTGTAAGACTAGTAAGACTGACTGAAAGCCTTCACTGTCATACAAACAACTTTGTTTGAATGGCACGAGCAGATTCTAAAGACCTTTGGGGCTTTTACCTGCAGGAGCCTTGGCATCCTAATTGACTGGTGAGACTACCTCTAAAGTTAACACTCTTTAGTGTTTGGATATCTGTATCCTACAGTAAGCATTTTTGGGTTTTAAACTTACACTTCCTGTGATTGTGTAATAACTTAATTCTTTCTCTTACAGAGTTTTGCAGACGCTAACATCTGTCATACTTTAACTGTGAACATTACTAAAGCTGGGTACTCTAAACCTACTCCAGTGCAGAAGTACAGCATTCCTATTATTCTGGCAGGACGGGATTTAATGGCATGTGCCCAGACAGGATCAGGAAAAACTGTAAGCATTTTGTGCAGCATTCATTCTACAGAAAGTGTGTGACTGTGAGCATTCAGGGGGATGCCTCACTCTTCCACATGTCGGTTGCATGACTGCTTGTTGTTTCATAATTTCACTTGCATGGCAGTGGCAGGTATCAGGCACTGATACGGATGATGATAGGGTTGTCACGTTTTAGGCTTTATTCTTTATTTCAGTAAACTAACGTCTTGATACCGCAGGCCAGTCTTCAGAGCTACAGCTGTGGATTCAGAAGTGTAGGCAGGTAGTCCTAGAAACTGCTGATGAGAAGACTCAGCAGTTGAAAGTAGGGATTTTTGTGTTGTGTGGGGTTTTGTGTGTTTTTTTCAGTGGGATTGGTTGGTTGGTTGGGGTTTTTTGTTTGGTGGGTTATTTTTAGTTTTGTTGCGCCTTTTTTGTTTTGTTTTGGGGGTTTTTTGATTATTTTTCTTTTGTGTGTATATGAGTTTTTTTGGTTTTAGTTTTTTTCAAACTTAAGCCAGATTGTAACTGTGTTGTGCAGGTTTGTCATACTTGGTTTGATGAAGTCTGATCTGCACCAGACTTGGTTTTAGGTGATTCACATTTAATCATGGACCAGGATTGAGAATTGATACTAAGTTGAAAATGGTCTCAGCTTTTTACATTGTCCAGTGTACCCAAACCTAACCACTGACAGCTAGTGGATGAGAATGTTTGGTTATGAAGTGTAGCTTTTTGCTGTTCAGTTTAGTGTGGAATCCGAGTTTTGTTTTAATGTAGCTTACTAGTTACTTCTTTTGAAAGACCTCTTCTGTTTGTAGAAAGGGAAGTATCCAAAGCCTGTGCTCTAAATATTCTGAATGCTTTTGGGACTGCTGTGCAGATGCAGTTTTGTGGGTAACTAGTCTTACATGGAAGTAAGTGTGCTGGTGTGGTGCAGCTGTGTTGCAAACTGATCTGCCATTCTAGTAGTCTGGAGAATGCTGGTACATGGTTGCTTTACAGACCTGCTGATGATAACCTGTAGCTTTTAAATATGCATTAAGGATGGTTTTGATCTTGGGTTACTTAATTACCGGGGTATATCATCAGTGTATGGAACTGTATGGAAAGCTAGCCACTGCATGATTATATTCCTGTGTTACTGGATTGTTAAGATCCAGAGAGATACTTCATACTAGTTAACAAGGAGAAATAGGCTTAAATGTTCTGTTGTACGTTCAGGTCAATCCTTTTGCAATCTGATTTCCTTTACCATTGTGTGCACTGTCATTCAAGCTCTGAGATTGATACACAGGTTTTAATGTGACTGATGAAAGCTTTTAAGACTAAACAGTGTAAATACTGCTGTGGTTTTTTTCCCCCAGGCAGCCTTTCTTGTACCAGTTGTGGCCCAAATGATGAGGGACGGTGTAACTGCCAGTAGCTTTAAAGAGCTGCAGGAACCAGAATGTATTATTACTGCCCCAACTAGAGAACTGGTAAATCAGATCTTCCTAGAAGCAAGAAAATTTGTGTATGGGTAAGCTTTTGCACTGTTGTCTGGTGTTCATTACTACTTTGCTTGAATCAGCAGTGCTTTGGTTTTTTCATAAATACTTGCATATACTTTTGTGCCAATCAAATTACAAACATGTGAGTTCAGATTATAATGAGTTCAGATTATAATACTGGTTAGCGGGTTTCTTACTGTATGACTAGGGATTTAAGTGCCTAATTTTCCTGATACTGGAGTGGGTGAGTGGGTGAATGAAAGGCTTACTCCAGCTTGAAGAGGAGATAAGTATTCAGCTTGTCACTGATGAGGAAAGTGAAGTTTCTTAAAAGAAGTCGTAAGAAAATTTTCCTGTCTGACCATCCAGGAGCCACTCTGGCAGTCATTCTGACACCACCAGGGACTTAAACTGCTGGGACCGAAGTCCCTTTGCAATAGGTGGCTCTAGTGAGCTGCTGGCTGCCCTGCTTGACTTCTTACATACACCACTCAGAGAGTCAGACAGGGTTTCCTCACTGACCCGACTGCAGGTTTCCCATAGCAGAATCTCAGACCTCTGTTTCCTTCAAATAATTTCGTTGTTATGCAGTAACGTTTAACAGCTCAAGCAGGGTACCTCCTGAAGGGAGCCCTGAAGGGACCCCTGAACAACAGAATCACTGGGCTTTTATATGGTCACAGTTTATCTGCCTAATATTCTGAGGTCTTTTTACTGAGTTATTTGCTCCTGCAGAGTCTGTGTGTTGGGTCACCTAGCTAGTGATGCAGGTCCCTGTGCCCTTTGTTAAGTAAAGGGTCAGCACCAGTTCATGGTCTTTTGCCTGGGCTCCAGCCATTTCCTGCCACCCAGAGGTCAGTGTGCAGCTTGCACTGCAGCTGCACACTGAACTACCTCCACTAGATGTAGTCATTATGAAGAAACTTACTAGCTTGCTTTAGGCAATTTATACTTGCTTTACTTTCATCTTGGCAAAATGGAGGTGGGTGTTAGGGGTTTTAGTTAACTTTCAGTGATGGTTTCTAGTAACTCTTGCTTCCCTGATTTTCTGGTTTTGGACAGACATGTCATAGTTCAGAGAAACTCTTCAAGCTTTCAAAACGGAACGAAAGGTCTAAACTTGTTACTAAGTCCTTGAGTGTTGTGGGAGAGTACATTTGTACTAGATTTGTCATTTATCTTTTCACTACTAAGTAATAGGTTTTACCAGTGTACAGAAGAGAACTAAATCTATTGTATGTAACAGTTTGTTACTGTTTGGAGGTGGAATGCAGAACATCATTGCTGCAAAATCTGATGGGATAAATCATACTTGCTTTTGTTCAAGCAATTTACACTTGAAGGCTGTCTGTCCTCAGGAGGAATGATCATGTTGCCTATCTGCTTACTAAGCAAGTTATTAAGAACAGCTTCTTAATCTCTAAAACTGTTAAAACTTCATAGCTGATTCTGTTCATTATGTTGTTTTAAACTAGATACAGATGATTTCACCATAAAATAACATTTGAATATAGAAATCTCTATACAGCTGGCCTGTAGTAAAAATGAGAATGAGTTAAACAGTATGAGGATGTGAATCTCTAGTGTCTAAAGAATGGCATGCATAGTGATCGGTTCAGATTTATGATCTTAGGCTCTTTAATTTCCAAATAGGCATATGAAATATGTATATTAATGGTGGATAAATATTGAAATTGTAGGATTCCAGAGGGAATTTCTATTCTTGACTAAAACTTTTTGAGAAGTTTTGATTAACTTTGCTAAAAATTTACCAAGCTTATCTGATCACCATTGTTGCATATGAAGCTGAATTAGTATCTACAGGAAAAGACCATTTGAATTTGGGTGTGAAAATACTCATTGTATGCATGTTAAAATCTTAGCAGAAGGTTATAAAGATGAGCTTGTAAACATGCTTCAGAGCTGCATGAGGTAGTTCTTGCTTAGAGAAGTGGTTTTCCACAGAAGAGTATCTGATGTAGCTCTGTTTGGTAGATCTAACCAAAAAGCTTAGTGGGAAGAACACTAAGTAGTATAGTCTTTGAATGGATTTGCTGTCTAATCCTTGAGTCACACACTGTATGGCCAGTGTGATTAGCTGCTTTACGAAGATTCCATATGTGTATTTTTTATTTTGCCCTTTTAAGGTCTGCAAAGTTTGCTTCTGAAGCTCTAGAGGCATATGTAGTGGTGGTTCTGCTTTTTTTGAATGTGCTGTATGAAAGGGGACAAAGTCTTAACACCATTCTGGCTGTTACTGTTAGTAGGTCTCAGTTGAAGGGAGAGGGGAGAATGCAGGTGAAATCAAGTGTTTGTTCCTAGCAAGCCACTTGGGCAGCCTCTGTTATGTAGTGTGAGGGGGAGCTTTAAGCTTACTTTGAGCGAGTTTCTGGTTTTGAGCGCTGTTTTTGGACCAAGCTGTAGGCTGAAGGAGTTAAACCACTCTTAAACTGATTCACGGTAACTCTGATTATTTTTTTGAATTTTCATAAAACAATACTGTTTACATACTTACACAATTAATCCAAACTTTTTTCTACATAATAGAACTTGTATAAGGCCTGTTGTGATCTATGGAGGTACACAAACAGACTATTCGATTCGTCAGGTAAAGCTAGGCTGTAATATACTGTGTGCCACTCCAGGAAGGCTTCTAGACATCATTACAAGAGGAAAGGTAAGATCTGAACACTTCATCTGCATTCCCTAAATGCTCTTATCTAAAAGATAAAACACTACTTTTCATTCTTTAAAATCAGTAGAAGCAGGGACTGGTTCTAAGTGGCTCTAATCAGTATGCTGCCTTTGTACAGGCACGGAAACACAAGTGAGGTTTTCATCTGTGTAAATTCTATGAGGTTTTTGAAGGAGTAGCCTGAGTCTAGATCACTTCAGTTCCTTTCAGAGCCAGATGGAAAATACCAGTCTAAATCAAAGTGGCTGCAGTGGTCATGGCAATAAAATTGTATAGCTTAAATACGTGGAACAGCTTCTCTTAGTTCTTGTGGCATATTCCATAGTAGATGTTCACTTGATGTCCTGTTTGTTTTGCTACAACGGCTTTTTATCTGTCTGGAACTATATTTTCATACTGATTCAAAATACAAAAAACTCCAGGTTATATAATACTGTATTTGAATTTTTATTTTCCCAGTTATTGTAAATTCATATTGAAATTGCTACATGTTACAGCGGTGACTCAGTGATGTTCACCGAACAAATGAAGTTTAGAAAAACATTTCTTGGTAATAAACTGGAGATTAGTTTTCTGCCGTTGTCTGGCTTTTAGTCACAATGATAGTCTTGGTCAGCAACAGTGAAGTTGTAATAGTCTTAATAATACTTTCTGACATAATTGTTTTTCAGAAAAAAAAATTTTTTTGAGGATGTTTGAGGGTTATATGAGAGAAGCTTTCTAAAACTCAAGGCATAATTCCAAAATAGATGGGCTGAACTGTAGTTGATCTCTAGGCTCTATGTGTTTACATTGCTGAACCAAGTTCTGAAACACTACGGTGTGTGCCTGCTGCTAGAATTAGTGCAGATTAAAAGGTTAAGTGAGGTTGAGATGTAAACAAATCATAATACTTCCATTTTTTATTAACTTGAAAGAAATAAGTAAAAGGTGGATTTTGGCAATTAGGGTATTTTGTAAGTGTATACTGTCAGTGAACCAGTGTTTTTCTTTGACTGAAATACTTGCAGATTGGTTTGCATAATGTGAAATACTTGGTGCTTGATGAAGCAGACCGCATGCTTGATATGGGTTTTGGCGCGGATATGAAGAAGCTGGTATCTTTCCCAGACATGCCACAAAAAGACAAACGCCAGACACTAATGTTCAGTGCCACTTTCCCTGAAGAAGTTCAGAGGTGAGTAGAATAAAAATATATCTGAAGATGTACTTGTATAGAACTAAATATCTGAGGAGCTAAGAACACTCCTTATTTTTAAAAGCTTATAATCTTACTTGAAGATACTGAAAACTATGATATTAACATTCCTTATTTAATTGAAGCAGGGACTCCGAAACATTAATTGCTTAATTTAGGTGGGAACTACAAAGAAATTTACGAAGTTGTCTGAAGGCTTTTAAATTCCGGTTCTGCAAAAGTCCTCATGTTCCCCTTGTTGGTTTCTGGTTCCTCCACTACCACATCTGTGCAAGCAGAAAACCACTGATGCCGCTGTTCCACCAGCGCTGATAGCACTGTCTTTGGCTAACGAGACATACCAAGTATTGCTCAACTGACCAGTGTTTCTGATACGCAGTTCTTATGTGGATAATTGGTATTTATTTTCAGTAGTTCTAAAGTGTCCAGAGATGGGTTTACAATACATCTTACATATTTACTACTCATTGCCTTTAAAGTTCCTCTTTCGTAAGGGAACAGTCTTCATCAGATGGTAGTATGGTTGCTGAGTAACAGAACAAAACAACTAATTGCCTGCACGTGGATGGAAACTACTTAGTATTTCTTCTGCTTTTCAAGACACTGCCATCTGAATACTCACTGTTAAATCAGAAGAATCTAAACTTCAGTTGGAGCAGTGCAAATAATTTTGGTGACTCTTGTGGTAGGGATACTGTTGTAAAGTGTGTTGGTACTTCAGTGAGTCAAATCCTGTCAACTTACTTTGGTCTTCAAAAAGTCTGAAAGATCTTTTTTGAAGCAGGGAGAAAATACTTTTCTGTAGTTGACTGTCCTGAATGAAAGAGGGGAATGGGTTGTTTTCTCCCGTTCAGACAGGTAGTGCTGACCAATGATGTGGAACTGTATCACCTTTCTTAAAGCAGAACTCACCTCTTGTGGCTTTGGTTCCTTGTCAAGACTTTTTTCTTAGAGTTTTTTGTATGGAAAAATGATCTCGTAGTGAACTAATAATGACCTTGTTTGGTCAGCTGGCAATCAGGCATTCAAATGATACTGTACACAAGTATAGTTTGTGTTCATTCCATGTGTTTACTTGTTTCCACAGGAATGTGGTCTCACTTCTCAGTGTATCCTGGGAAGAGACCAGGCGTGTGTATCTCGCTGTAAGATACACACTGTGCTCTGATTTGCTCAGATTTTGGGTTTCAAAGAAGAATCTGGGTCCCTTGATCTCTAGGTCTGTTTTTATCACTGTGGTTTTGCCCATGCTTTTGCTATTTACTTTTGTTGCATTCATTGGGATGAATCAAGAGTAGCCTAACTACCAGCATCTGAAAGGAGGAGATTCCTTGAATTGTGAAAGATGTTTACTGCCTGCTTCTGTTTAATGAAAAGAGATCTACCTTTCTTCTGTCAGTCCTGCAGGATTTTCAAGTGCTAGTGGAAGACTTCAGAAACCTCAGATCATGGTTTGGAAGTGCATAATAACATTAGAGTCATAGAAGCATTTAGGTTGGAAAAGGTGCTTAAGGTGATTAAGTCTAACCATTAACCTAGCACCAGCAAGTCAACCACTAAACCAGTGTCCCAAGTGCCACATCTGCACATCTTTTAAATACCTTCTGGGGTGGTGATTCCACTGCTTTCCAGGCCAGCCTGGTCCAATGCTTGACAGCTCTTTCAGTGAAGACTTTTTTCCTAATAGGCAGTCTAAGTCTCCCTTGCTGCAGCTGTGAGGGTGTTTTTTCTTGCTCCTGTCATTCTTGTAACCTTTTGAAACTGAAATGCCTAAAGGTAGTGTTCGCATTTTAGAGTGTGAAAACCCTTCTTTTTTGGAGTCAGTTCATTCCTGGATTTAATGCTTTTCTGGTGCTGAAGTCAGGAAAGCGAATGATTTGCCTATACTCTGCTACCAGGAGAGCTTTAAACAGTATACTATTTTGATAGTATTGAACAAGGTGCTTTCTTTGGACCTGTTGGGTTCAGATCATCCTGCACTTCTGTTCTGTGAATATGATCAGATTTAGTTTTAGCGTAATGCTTGGTTTTATACCTGAATTTGTTTCTGCTATTACATAGACCTTTGATCTAATAGTTGAATCGCTTTCTGTACATTGAGTACAATGAGTTGAGAGAACTATGCCTTTTTCTAGTTGACTGGAGAACTTCAGTTTAGCGTTTGAGGCTTTATATCTCCCACTGAAAGGCTGTGGTTTAATCCCACCTGGCAACTAAGTACTGTACAGCTGTCTACCCTGGAAGGCTAGTCCAAGGTCTCCCTCTCTTCCCCAGGCGGAACAACTGCACATCTTGTCAGCCTGTCTTCATAGGAGAGGTGCTCCAGCCCTGTTAACGGGTTAGTGGCCTCCATGAACTCATTCCAGGAGGTCCACATCTTTTTTAAGCTGGAGACCCCAGAGCTGAGGTGGGGTCTCAACATTATCAGAGCAGAGGGCCAGAATCCCCTCCCTTGCCCTGCTGGCCACACTGCTTTTTATGCAGCCCAGGGCACAATTGGCTTTCTGGGCTGCAAGTGCACCTTGCTGGGTCATGTTCAGCTTCTCATCCACCAGCACCCCCAAGTCTTGCTCTCCAGGTCTAGTCTTGATCCATTCTCTGTCCAGCCTGTACTTGTCCTGTCCTATCAGCCTGTGTAAAAGGTTTCTCTCCCTCTTTTTTATAAACCCTCTTTAGGTACTGGAAGGCTGCAATAAGGTCATTCCAGGCTGAGTGACCCCCCACTCCTCAACTCTCTTAGCTTGTCTTCAGAGGAGAGGGGTTCCATCTGTCTGATCATCATTATGGCCTCTCTGCATCTTCTCTGACATGTCTGTTTTGTGCTGAAGATGCCACAGCTGGGTGCAGTACTCCAGCTGGGGTCTTACAAAGGCAGAGATAAGAGTCCCTTGACCTGCTGGTCACGTGTCATGCAGCCCAGGATGTGGTTTGTGTTCTGGACCCAAACAATGCATACTCTTCTGGCTTTTCAAAAAATGTACGTAAGACTACTTGTATTGTTCCTCACAAGATGGAGGATAAAATTATTTGTTGTAAGTGTTGTTTAAACATAAATGAATATATGTGATTTTAAAGCAAAAATAATTATGTAATATGTTTCATGTTGCTCAATTTTGTCTCTTTTTCAGGCTAGCTGTGGAATTTTTGAAAAGTGATTTTTTATTTGTTGTTGTCGGACATGTGGGTGGAGCATGCAGTGATGTTCAGCAAAATATTCTTCAAGTTTCCCAGTATTTCAAGAGGGATAAACTGATAGAAATTCTACACAGCATAGGTAACTTTCCTTAATGCCAGTTGTTTTAGCAGAGAAGTCAAAATTGCTAGGTTTTAAACTTGAGTTTAAAAAGGTCATGGTTCTATGATTTTATTGTGTGTTACTGCTTTACAAGACTATTGATGAAGCTTGAAGCAGAACTTTGGGAATTGCAGATTTTTAGGCATTTTTGTTTAGGGGTATTTCACAGAATCGTAGGATAGTTTGGGTTGGAAGGGACTTGTAAATGTCATTGAACCTAGTCTAACGCCCGGTATTTGTCAGTGACTCATTTCTAGTACTAGCAGACAACCTTCCTAGATGGCTTTCTACTTTATATGGTCAGTTAAAATACTTCGGCATCTGGGAGTATTATCTCAAGATTATAGGTGTATTGAAATTATTGTGTGAATGTTTGGGCCTGTATTTTATTAATGTCTGGGATTTTTCCATTTTTGTTCTGTATGTCTTAAGTTTTAATGCTGAAGACTGAATGTGAGTTTGGAATTAAAAAATTCTGTGGAATCTTACTGTTCAGTGCTCAGGAAAATGTGCTGCTTTTAGCCACGTGCTGTAAAAAGGGAATGCTTGCTTGTCATAGAGAACAATGTTTGTTTCCTCCTTTTATTGAGGAAAAAAACCAGAATGTATGTGTCTTCACTCAGTTTCTATATTGATCTGGAAATTGACTGATTGAATTTAATTAGCTCTGAATAGGCAAGAAATTACACTCATACTTTAAAGACTTTATTCAAAATGTGTGCCTGTATTAGGTGTTGATATCTATAGGTAAGTGCAATTCTAAATGGTGAAAAAGCATCATATTTCAAACTGCAGTGGCTTTAAACTTCTGTTCGTTGTAGGTAATGAACGAACCCTGGTCTTTGTGGACACAAAGAAAAAAGCAGACTTCATTGCATGCTTTCTTTGTCAAGAAAACATACCAGCCACTAGTATCCATGGGTAAGTATTTTTAAATGAAAAAGTGAAAGTCACCTAATACTGTGTCTTGTAAGAAGCTTTTATTGAGAACTCAACATTTGGCCATATTTGTGTAGTTTAGTTTGCCATGTGTTCTGACAGACACCAGAATACCAAGGTTGAAGAAGGGCTAAAATGGTCTTAGCATGCAGATGCAGGATGTTTTTGTGCATGCTGTGGCTGTTGGATTTATAGGTGTGTGAAAGCCACACAGCTTTTGAGAAGATCTGGCCTTCTATTCCTGGCAAGTCTGTATTGCTAACCCACAACTCCCTTGTGCGGGAGGAGGTTCTTAATACATTACTGTAGAATTATACTGTGAGTTCAAGAATACTTACATAGAGAATAACTGGTTCAATGGAAGCTGTTAAACTGTCATGAATGTTACTGGTTTCTGATTCACTTTACCTTTTTGAGCTGAAGTTAGGATAGTTACTCTTCTCTGGAGTAGTGGTCATACCAGGCTTCACTAAATATCCCATGTTGAGATCCTGAAGATAATTGTTCAGCTTTCTAATTTATTTTCTTATTTGGACAATAAAGAACATGAGTGAAATTCTGACCCACTGTAGTTAAGTACTGGATAATCTGTAAATATTCTTTAAACATGCAAATGCCAGAACAAATGTAGTTTTCTTGTCATGATGATAAACAGAAGATAAGTTCTGTGCTGTTGACTGGCCACACTTCCTAGTATATCTGAAAAATGGCCTGTGCAGGAGTCTAGCTAGACTTTGCTGTTCTGGCTCCCTGTTACAAAGCTGTAGGAAAAGCACTTGTAATCAGGCAAGTGGATTTTCTTAGAGAGGCAGTGAGTTTGATGCATAATTATCTCCAGTTCTTTTGAATACCCTGAATTTCTTAGAGACTTAAGTTAAAACAGTTGCTCTGTCTTGCTGCTCCTCAGTTAAAAATTCAGAAAACCTAAACTGGTATCATGTGAGTTTTGGGTCTTTTTTTGGTTTGGTTTGGTTTTGGTTCTGTCCCTGCCGAGAGCTTCTGTCCATGAAACATGGCATTTTAAGTTGTATCTTAAATAGTACTGTAGATTTTTTGAGACATCCATTCTAACCCTTGTTTTCTTTGTAGAGATAGAGAGCAGAGAGAGAGAGAACTAGCTCTTCGGGATTTTCGTTCTGGAAAATGTCCGGTTCTTGTGGCAACCTCAGTGGCAGCAAGAGGTCTGGACATTGAAAGCGTTCAGCATGTTATTAATTTTGATCTTCCTTCCACCATTGAAGAGTATGTACACCGAATTGGGCGAACTGGTCGTTGTGGAAATACAGGGAAAGCGGTTGGCTTCTTTGATAACAATTCAGATGGTCATCTTGCACAACCTCTAGTTAAAGTGCTTTCAGATGTAAGTTTCAAATCTTAGTGCTTAACTTTTTCTGTTCTTTAAGATTTCACTTGAATGTACTGAGCAACTGTTAAATCTTTGGTAAAGCAGTCAAAGTCTCTGAATTGATTTTCCTAATTGCATAGGCTCAGCAAGAAGTTCCTGTTTGGTTGACAGAAGTTGCTTTTGAGGCTGAAGGAGGACGACTCCCAGTTAATACCCAAAAGGTAGGTCTGGAAATTAGCTAAAGTCTTGACTATTAGAACTTCGTCTCAGTTTAAAAGTATCTTTAGTGCTATATATCCAGAATAGTGCCACTGAAACTGTTCTGACTGTAATTGTGTCCCTTTTCTTAGCTGTGCATCTTCAAAGAACTCAGTATTACTGAAACTGATTTCAGACAAGTTGCTTGTCTTGGGCTTTTCCAGTGTGGTCTCTTACTAGCTGCTTTAGTCTTGATCTATAAAGTCAGGATTACTCTGGAAGAAAACATGCATGCAAGCATACACAAAAGCTGTAGCTCAGAAATTTCTCTACTGTATATGTAGGGTGTATATAATGCTGTATAATCAGCAAATAGTTGCTGATTATACCATTACTGCTTGTTATGAACCACCCAGGCAAGTAACTCATTTGACTGAAAACTTCAGCTAATTATAGTTAGATAAATGCCTCAGTCTGGTCCATGTCAAAATTATTCTTAATGTCTGTGATGGGAAAAGCCTTCTAGTCTCTTACTGTTGCTAATTTTAGGATTTAAATTCTGTGCTTAGTCTTATTTGAAAGCATTTCCTTCCTTCTTGATTCCGTAAGAACTTTATCACATTTCAGTTGCTTCCAAATGTTCTAAATGTACTTTCTTTGAGACCATGGTAGAAATAATAGCTCTCACTGCTTACACAATGTCTAGAAGCTTCAGTTCAAGCTCTGACTTACCTTTCATTATTTATATTTTTCCATACCATAATTATTGAAAGCATTGGGTGGTTTGGGTGTTTTTACCTGGCTGGCTAGTTCCCTTACTAGATCTGAATCATTTTTTTGGGGGGGTTTTCATGAGATCTGAGTTACACAAACGCTGCTTCCTTCTCACACTTGCAGCCTCACATTACAGCTGTTGTGTACGTTTGCATGAACCTTTTCTTGCAGAGTAATTCTTGACTCAGTGGATATTTCTTGTATATTCCAGTTCAAGGACTCTTTATTTTTGCTTTTTTATTAGATTGCTTTCAAAGGTGGATTTCAATAAATTGCTTTCAAATGCACATCTCCAGCCTTTGTATAGTGTCTCACAGCATTTAATGAAGTCCATCATTTCTGGGTCCAAGTCTGTCCATGTCCTTTACAACCTGCGAGTTACCAAATCTGACTCTTTGTCCAGATTAGAATAGATTTTCAGGTGAAATCTGTCTGCTTGCATTAGGAATAGTGCCCTTAATATCACATATCACAGTGCACCAACTCTTGGAGTTGGAGATCATGAGGTTCTGATTCTTTGGAGACCTCATGTCAGTCTGACAAACTCTGCATTTGTAATCAGCCCAGTTTTTCATGAAAAGGCCATTTGATAATCAAATTATGAGTTTGGAAGAGGAATCTTTGGAGGATCTTACCTGATTATTTTGAGGCAGTCTTAGAGATTACTAATCTTTGCTATTTTTCCAAAGGAAAAGGATTTTACTGGGAAGGTGATGCAGAAAGTCGTTCTTAAATATGTAGTGGAGCAGGAAGTTTTTTTCTCCACAATTGTATGAACTGATTTGTGTTGGGTAAGGAAAGAAGTTGGGATGTGAACAGTAGGAAGTGTTATTCCCACACTTGATAAAATCTGAGGTTGATTAAACTGCACAACAGGGTCAAAAATCCTTGTGTACAGGAGGTTAATGATGAAAACTTTCTGTTTATTTAAAAGCAGTGTTCAGATTACACTGAGATAGTTGCATGCACAAAGCAAAAATTTTTTTATGGTGACTTAGATTAAATGATTGAAAGTGTTAATAATTCTAAACTAGGACCTGTTGTGTTTCCTAGAATTACAGAGGCAGAGGCAACGTGAATGCAGGAGAAGTAAAGATGGAGTGTTCTGCAAGAGAAATTGAGTCATGGGATTAAACTGCTTTATACCAAACTAGTTTGTATTTTGTTGTGCTGTAAGTGAAATGTTGCATGAGAAGATAATCTTGTGAAGGCCTAGTTTGGGAAAGAGCTTTATGTAAGGGTTCGTCTAAACCTTGTTCCTTTTTCTGTAACATGTCAGTTAAAAAGTTCAAATCTTGTGTTATGGTGATTTAAGGATCTGTTAAACAGCTCTTAAGCAGTTAATAAAAGTTTGAGAAGTGCACTTTGATTGTTGCCTCTGTGTCAGCTATATGTCATTGCAGTTTCATGAACTGGTATTACTTTGACATGCGTGGAACGTTTGCATCTGCATATGGAACTAAAGGTCAGTGGCTACACCCACAACTTAGTGAAAATACGTGTTTTTTACAGAGCTGTCTTCAGAGAAGGGTGGAACCCTGTGTTGCATCTAGTAGAGTGTTTTTAGCTTTGACTGACATAAATATGCTTCTGCTGTCTCTTGTGGAAAAGTTTGCTTTAGAGCAAGCTTAGTGCCTTGTATCCAAAAATTTTCCCAGGCTTGCAGAAGCTGTAGGAGGTAAGCAGTCATTAATGGTTTTAGATTTCTGTAAAGTTCCTTTTTCTTTGAAGTTTTTTTTCCTTATCAATACAGTATGCTACAAAGATGCGTGTCATTGGGTCCCAAAGGAAAAGGGCGAGGTCATTATATGTCCTAGTGTCTTGCACAGCTGAACAAGCTTATGAACTTACAGTGTCTTGCTCTTTAGCACACAATGCTGAGCGCTTTCTTGTACGGTCTTTGCATGCAATCCAGGGAAATAATACTTCCAATCTCTGCTTACTAGACTGAAGGCTTAGTACCTAGGTTAGTGAGAATCAGAACTGACTGGGCAGTACTAGGGAATCTTCTCATTGTTTGAGAGTGGGCTGTCATTCTTTGTATGAATATCTTTTCAAAACTATTTACTTAAATATCTACGTAGAGAAATACTGTTGTTTTTGTAGACTGTAATTTTACTGCTATATATTATGCAAAAAGAGTAAAGTCTTAATTGTGTACTTGGAAGTGAGCTGGAAGGATAGTATACTTAAATTGCAACTCATAAGCAGTAGATGTTTTTAAGCGTGATGTTAATAATTCAGAGTAAAATATTCTGGCCAGTATGACTCCTTTTCCTGAGAAGTATCCTTGAAGCATTTTGCATCCATTCTGAATTTCAGGTAAATTGAGGGTGCTTTTGATGGCTGGCTGCAGTAGTGCTAGAACTGTAACTGTTGGAGGAAGCTGGGAGCTGATAAAACTTGTCCATTTCTGTGAAGAGAAGTCGAAGGAAAGAGTCACTTGTAACCTAGAGTAAACATTTGAAGGGAACCTGGCTTAGCATTGTTTAAAGGACCACTTAGGTCACTGGGTGTTTTTTGCTTTGTCTCCCACCTTGCGACTTGTGAGTTGTGGTCAGGCAACAGAGGGAGTCTGCAATCGTTACATTTTCTATAAAACAACTGTTCTGGCCCCATTCTTCATAATCATTTGCACAGAAAGTTGCTAAGAAAAAAATGGTGGCTGTTCTAGCATAGAGCTGCAAGCTCTCATAAAAAAAAGGAACCAACAAACCAGTCTGTAGAATGCTATAGAAATAATTCAAAGATGAAAAGTCACGTTTACTGCTTTTTATGAGAGGGTGAGAGTTGGAAGGGCCAAGTTTGCTGTGAAGGAGAAATAAAATTAAGATAAATAAAAACTTAATGAGCAATATTTTCAGAAAGATAAAATATTCAGTTTTGTTTTAAGCTTTGTGAGTCTTCAGATAAATATTTAATCTGCAGGAAAATATTTCAGTGTTATTTTCAGCTGGAGGAAAATGCTGACAAGGGAAGTTGGGGTGAGGAATTAAGTGCACTGTCAGCTGCCTGTTTATTTTTGCACTCAAGTAATCTTACATGGAGAACATGGTGAAAAACTTACTGGGAAATACCATGTAAATACCTTCTTCATTCAAGAGAATTCTGTTGTCCTTCTGGTGGTGAATCATGGTAAGTGTTCTTAAAAGATTTTGCTGAACTGATTTGAACCTGAGAACAACATAACCATGTACCTGTGATTCCTTTTAGGTGATTCTGCTACCTGTAGTTTGTGCTAAACTTGGGTCATGGAATGTTTTTTCCCCATCTTTTACCTCCATCTTTATGTAAAGATTGCTCTTTGTATTGGAACTTTAGTTCAAGATTAAGTTGAAGGTTCATGACAGACTAGTGTTGAGAAATGTCATCAAACCTTTCAGTAAACAATGAATATGAATTTTTTTCAAGTTAAATTCAGTTTTTATGGGATGTATAAAACAACATTGACAACATGTGTTTTCTTTTAATGCCAGTTTGTGCACACATTATGTCCAATTGTTGTCACTAAAGGAAAATATAAATTAGTGATTTACAGTCTATGATCTGGAGCTGTTCATGTGCTGTGGATGAGTTTTGAGGAATCTTACGGTAGTAGCTGAATAAAGGAAAGTTTTCACTGTATACTTAACTGTGCTGATTAAGGGCTGCATCTTGAAAATTATGGCCATAAGAATTGAAGGACTGTAAACAAGAGTTCTGAAAAACAGAAAGAAAATAGAATGTCTGCAAAACTAATACCAGGTTGATTAAAATCCTCCAGAGTGTTTTGGCAGATAGGAAAGCAGACTATAGTCTGCTGAAGACATAAACAGTCTATTCTGAAAACATCTCTTTGTTGATAATACTTGTGGGAATTTGCATTCGCCTACAAATTAGCTTTAAAAATGCCCAAGAATAGACCTGTCTCTCTTCATTGACCTCAGTTAAAGGGCTGGGAACAAAAAGCAAGCTTGCTGAGTATTTTCAGTGTGTCAGCTGTCTTTATGCAAGATCTGTATTCTTCTTTGATTTAAGACAAAATGTAAAGCTTCAGTATTAGGTAATAATAAGGGTTTGTTGTTTTTTCCTTTTTTTCTGTTAGCCAAGTTTAGTAATTTGAATGTGCTGTCCAGCAGTTCCAGGGAATTCCTTGGTGACACAAGAGGGGGATATTTGACATCTGTCTCAACTCTGTTTTCAATTACACCATAAATGGATGGGTCTTGATCAAATGTGGATGTCTGTACATGTCCTGTACTTCAGAAATTGTGAAAGGTAAAAATACTATTCTGTCGTTACAGATTCTACTTTTTGTGTGACTACTGTTGTGTATTTTTAGTGTCAGTCTTTGGCAATAACATTTCTTATAAACCCTCAGTTGCCCGAGAGTTTTATAGTATGACTGTTTCCATGTCTTAACTCCATTAACTAATAAGCAACAGTAGATGAAATAATTTGATTATGGAGTGTGGACCAAGGACGTGGGAATCTTACATTGAAGCACATTCTCTTCAAATTTATCTGAT
Source organism: Aleadryas rufinucha (assembly GCA_013397815.1). NCBI lineage: Eukaryota > Metazoa > Chordata > Aves > Passeriformes > Aleadryas > Aleadryas rufinucha. The sequence goes on along the minus strand of VZTH01015246.1, from coordinate 34,863 downwards.
ACTTGTATTTTTTCTAGATAGCTTAAGGAAAATGTTGAGATCCAGTAGAACTAATTCTAGACAATAGTTCAGTAGTGCTTGAAATACAAATATTAAATGCTTTTTATTTTATGCTGTTTATTTTCTTCAAAGTAACTATGATACAGTCTTTGGAACTTCTAAATGTAGTGAGTTTGGCCTTTATTTCTTTTTATTAAGCAGAAAAAAGTACTCTGGTGAGAAAGGACACTTAGAGGAACTACTTTGTATTCAAGACTGAAAACTCAGTGCTTTGTTCAGAGTTGACTAAACTGCTGAAAATATGTCTTCCTCTTTATGCTTCTGAGTAAGTCTGATTTACCTTTCAGAGCCTGATATCCATGTGTAAGTTGGAATAACATTTTCTCACTGTAAATATACATGTTGCCTGCTGATAGTGTCTTAGAAAACTATGGACAATGTCAGTCAGCTAATTATAGTGTTCTATGAGCTTGTCATTCTTCCAGCAGTGCAATACTATCAAGCAGGATTTTCTTGCACTGTTGTCTTTTCCCTCCTTCTGTAACCAAGTCAGCTAAAATAGTTATCAATACCCAATCCTTAAATATCTCCCAGCTTTAAAGAATGCTGTTCTTAGCTCATCCTCCACTCTTCAGAATGAGATATGCATGGTCATAGGAGATGGGATGGTTGTTTACAAAGACTTTTTGTCCTGGAAAAATGAATGAGATTTGTACTGAAAAAAGTTGACTCAACTTTGGCCTCTTAGTGCCTTTCCATTTACCATTAGTAGCAGGGAGATGAATACAGGCAGATGATTTCTCAGTAATTCTTTCTCAAGAATTCTTTGTCTTCGTCACATCTGCTCCTCCTCTCCTGCTGCTTAAAAATGCTGGGTTTCTTCCTTTAGGATCATTATCATGTATCAGTTGAAACTGTGAAGCTGTCCCTGCAGCGATATTTCATGGGCTTCCTGGTCTAAACGTGCCAGTCAAATTAAATTATATTGAAGATCTATGTTTCCTTAAGAGATTCTCTATTATAAGGTCATATGCAGCATACACAAATGTACTAAGCAAAGGAGCATTCTTCACCAGAACAAATAAATTTCTGAGCTTGCAGTATAAAATTTTTTGTAGTAGCTGATCAGCTCTTTTAGTGATCACTTCTAGAAATTAATATACTTGCTTTAATTCACATTTTCTGTCTAGACTGGTGAGTATGTAATCCACCCTCTCTGAACCACTTTGGGAATTTTTGTGCATGTAGACTGCAAATACAATATATACAATTTAAGAATATAAAGCAGTGATTTATTGGAGGGTGTAGATAACTGGTAGCATTTTAGCCTTGACTAAATGCTGATGTACCCTTCATAAGACATCTGACAAGTCATGAGGAAAAACCTGACCTCAGACCACAGCAACAAAAAAGCCCAGCCTCACCAACTGAAGACTTGATATCCTGACTCCTTGGAGGGTACAATTGTGGGTGGCCAGGTAGGAAAGAGAGGAGCTCAAATCATTCTGTGGATACTTTATAGGAATTTCAGGGTCTTGGAAACAAGTAATGTGTCTGAGACATTTCCTAAACTGTTGGTCCTATTCCAGAAATGTGGTGCCTTAGCCAGTACCTGCACTCTCAAATTCAGGTTAGTCATGCTTTGTACTGTAACTTCTCTCCAAGCTACAGATGTTTCATTTTATAAAAAGCAGTTGTACTTCCATATTGTATTCTTCAGTCACCAAGATTTACCTCAGATTTGCAGGTTAGAGACTTGTTAGTGAAGTGTTTTACCTCTTAACTGTGTTCTGCTCTGAAAAGTTTCACAGGGTACTTAGTGTCATCTACCTGGCCGTTAATAAAGACTTTGACACAGTTTCCCACAGCATTCTGCTGTAAAAGCTGTCAGCCCGTGGCTTGGACACGTGCACTGTTTACTGGGTAAAAACTGTCCAGATGTCTGGATGTCCAGGCCTTGAGACTGGTGGTGAGTGGAGTTAGATCCACCTGGTGGCTGGTCATGGGTGGGGTTCCCCATGACTCAGTCCTGGGAGCACTTCTGTTTAATATTGTCCTGGGGGTGATGTTACCAGGCTTCTTTATTCCTTAACCATCTGTTTAATGCCCAACGATACTGTATCTTTAAGATGGCCCCGCCGGGCGGGGCCGGAGCCGCGGGACCCGGGCTCGGGTCGGTTCAACGGATGGGGCTCCAACGGCTCCGGGGCTCCAACGCTCTCGGCCGGGCTCGGGAGAGGGTGGACCGGGGGCGCTGCCCCGCTTCTTGGTGGTTTTTTTTGGTTTCTGGTCCCACTAGCTGGGAAAAAGGTTTTGTTGGTTCTTTTTCCCCTTCCCTTCCCCCGGCCTCCCTGCCTTTCTCTCCTCTCCAGTCCGGGGAGCCTGCGGGGTGGCCCCGCTGGTCCGAACCCCGGGGAGGGCCAAGCCATTGAGCANTTGGGTCAGAACAACCCGGGGCAGAGTGGCTGGAAAGGACCTGGGGGTGCTGGTGACAGTGGCTGAACATGAGCCAGGATGTGCTCAGGTGGCCAAGAAGGCCAATGGCATCCTGGCCTGCATCAGCAACAGTGTGACCAGCAGGACCAGGGCAGGGATTGTCCTCCTGTACTGGACACTGGTGAGGCCACACTTCGAGTGCTGTGTCCAGTTCTGGGCCCCTCACTGCAAGAAGCTCATTGAGGTGCTGGAGTGAGTCCAGAGAAGGGCAACAGAGCTGCTGAAGGATCTGGAGCACAAGTGCTGTGAGGAGCATCTGAGGGAGCTGGGGGTGTTTAGCCTGGAGAAAAGGAGGCGCAGGGGTGACATAAAAGGAAGTTGTATCCAGGTGGGGCTCAGTCTCCTCCCAGGCAACCAGCGACAGGATGAGAGGAAATGGCCTTAAGCTGCACCAGGGGACGTTCAGGTTGAGTATCAGGGAGAAGTTCTTCAAAGAAAGGGTGATTAGGCATTGGAATAGGCTGCCCAGGGAGATGATGAAGTCACCATGCCTGGAAGATTTCAAAAAACACCTGGACTTGGCCCGTAGTGCTGTGGTTTAGTTGACAGGATGGTATTTGATGGAAGATTGATCTCAATTATCTTGGAGGTCTTTCCCAACCTTAATGATTCTATGGTTCTACGGCAAGTGGAAATGGCCTCAGGTTGCACCAGGGGAGGTTTATGTTGGATATTAGGAAAAACTTAGGAAAAGAGTCCTTAAGCATTGGATCTGGCTAGCCAAGCTGGTGGAGTTGCAGTCCCTGGGATTGTTCAAAAAATGAGTCAACATGACGTTTTGTGATAAGATTTAGTAGGCAGTGGTAGGTTTAAGAGAAGAATATTTGTATGATAAGCTGTTCTCATCTACATAGCCTCTTTCTTCTTCTGTGTTCTTTGTTAAAGTATATGTGAGAAACTTGCTTCATTGCAGGTGGTTACTACAAACTGCTGCAGCTCTCCCTTCATAGTGACTCTCTGTCAGCAGTAACTCATACTGGTTGCAGTTGTCATAAAGAGTCTGCTCACTGTGGTTTTGGGTGGAAGATTACAAGAAATGGTGCCTTGTAGTCCTGCTATTAAGGCCACACGGGATTTTTCAGTAATTCCTTTAGCCTTTTTGTGCAAATGGATTTAATTATGTTTCTCTGCTTTTGCAACGGTAGTAAAAGGCTTGGGAATCTTAAATTACCATAGGATGAAAACATGTAAAAAATTCTGTAATAAACCACTAAGACATTACTCTGGGAATAAAACATCCCTTCTTTGCCAGCAGATTAACATTATGTGGCTTTTAACAGATTGCAATTACAGCTGTTCTGATGTTGCAATGATGTGAAGGAAGATTGTTGAATGCTGGAGAAGGAAGTGACAGGAAAGAAGTACTGCATAATTCTCTATTCTGAAATTGATAACGACTTTGTGGCCTTAGCAAAACACCTGATTCTTTTCTTGAGGAGTGAATCTTCTCTAGAGTACAGATTAAGAAGATTCAGAAATAATTGTACTTAAGACATTAAAACCTTTCTGTGTGTATTAAATGTTGGTAGTTGCACACTGCAAAAGATAGTAATTGATACATTTCTTACACCTTTTGTTAGATTTGAGCAGTTTGTAGAGTCTGCCTCTAAAACTATGTCAAATTAGAATCATACAGGTATTGCCCATTGTAGGGAAGCTGACTTTAGGCACATGATGGATTGTGGTGGTCCTTTCTCTCTTCCCCTACCCTTTTTATCAAAACCCCACAGCTTCGTGCTTATATAGTAGGTCAGGGATAAACACCAATTTCCATGCCAAGCATGTTAATTTACTAACAAAACTTTCTGATTAATTGCGGACCCTTTGACTCATTGTTCCTTTTGACCAGTGAGCATTTACAAATCTTAGGTGCTTCCTTCCCCTTAAGAGTTGGTTGTCACACCCATTATTGTTGCTTATTCAGTGATACATTAGTCATAAGCTTGGACAATGTGTTGCATTTAAATTAAGGCTGTAGTCGTAAACCAGTATTTTAAGAGCATGGTTTTGAGGGTACTGCTGTTCTTGAATTTTTCTGTTACTCTAAGTGAAATTTAAGAATGGCATAGTTAATTTTTTACCTGTTAAATGCAGCCTTGCGTGGAGGTTGATGCTAGTAGACTTCTAATGACTTCTAATGACTCACTGAAAAATGGAGTTATGCATACTCAGAAATTGAAATCAAAATCACACTAGTTTCAGTGGACTGTTCTTCCCCACAAATGAAGACAGTAGGGAATAGAAGGACACTCATGGTTTTTATTTGTGTTTTGCAATGGCGTAAGTTAATGAAAGTCTGTTCTCATGCTCTCCTCTTTACATTTAGAGGAATGAAGTGGTTCGAGTCATTGGCATAGGTAGAAATCAGCCTAATGAGTTTCTTGGTTAAAACCAACTCCGCAACTTCCTGAGGTAAAATGCAGTGTATGTTTTCCATCAAACCTGCTTTTTCTAAGACTGCACGATTAAATGCTGCAAGGTCAATTTGCAGACTGGTCAATGAAAGTGCACCTAATTTTTCCACCGAACTGCAAAATTCTCTATTCTGTGCCAGTGTTAATTAATACAGGCTCACTGTAATTATACAGGGGCTAGTAACTTTACAGGGCGTGGCCATACACAATACAGACGATAAATGTTTTTCTAAACTGAATTTCTACAGGTAACAAATGGATTTGCAGTAAGGGTCAGATTTTTAGCAGTAGTTCTTCAGTCTCCTGTCTCACCCTACCAACAGAGACAGTGGAAATGCTTCCCTTTAAGGAGGAGTACTATCTGGGATCAACCAGTCCCTGGAGAAGTTACCCCTGAATCACCAGCCCAAACAGTACTGGTAGAGTAGGTAGAGAGGCATCAGCAATGAAAACAGTTGAGTCTTTCTGTGGAAGGCACTTCGTTCCTTGTGTTTCAGGAACAGTAGCTTCACTTTGCTCCCACCTTCAGGAGAGAAGAGTTAGTTCTTCTAGAGCATTCGTGTGCAAAGTGGATAAAAGTGTCTCTAAGTGTGGATATGGAACACATTTTTTGGCAGGATTTCTGTTGTACTCCAAAAGTTTCCCGTCTTTTGTAGCAAATCACTTTTGGTAAATGACATCACTTTTGTAAGATGTTTTTCTCTTTACTATTAACTTGTTACAAATGGTAGTAGCTGAAACAGTTACTGATGTTATCATTAAGTTCCCTCTGCCTCCTGGAATCTCCTAAGTGCTACTGCCCAGTGCACACCCAAACATTTTAGACTGTGGAAGCTTTAACTTAAGCATGTAGGTAGCCCTGAGGCAGAGGTTTTTAAAACCTCTCTTGAGACAGAGACTCAAGGTTTTTTAAAGTTAAACAAATGTTTAAGTAGTCTGTTAGGTCTGGTGCAACTTTTCATCATTTTGAAAGATTGAACAGCCAACTTTCAGTGTATCAGTAAAAACAATGTATTAATCTGTGAGAACAGGCAACTAATCCGACCAGGTCTAAATAGAAGTTCAATAATTAAACATAATTAATGGTCTGGTCCTGCCCTTTCTTTTGTTCTCACTAAAGAAAAAAAAAAGTCTGGTATACCAAAGAGCACTTAGGTTACAGTTTACATTTGCTTCTTTTGAACGATGTTTCTGTTTTATCTGTTACCTCATAGTAAAACAAATGCAAGTTTTCAAAATATCACTATGCATGCTAATGTATACTTCTAAATAGCGAGGGGAATTTAGAAACATTAAAGCAGTTTGCAGTGCAGCCTCACAGGTTATGGATGATGGGGAGATGGCAACATCATTCAAAAATAAAAAGGGAAGCAAATGGTCTACCTGGCTGAAGCTGATGATCAGCTAAAGAGGGTGAAGGCTAATCAGTGATCTGGAAATTGGAGTGGGTCTTGAGCTTGTGTGTAAAAATGAAAAAACCTGAGCTGCACAAGTCATGGAAGTTGAAATGAGGCAATCTGTAGCTTCTGTTGAGTGTTACACTAGTGCAGGATAAACTATTTGTTGTCTAATGGATCTCTTCCTGAGTTGGGGCCAAGACTTCATGATGTACTGATTGCATTATTAAAATTCAATATCTGTTCTTGGAGAATGTCTGCTTAGCAAGGACTGTCTGTGCTTAATAGGAGGCACACTACTAGGGACTTTGAATTTCCATTTACTAATTTCCCAGCATCTTAATTGCAACGTTCCTTCTGATTTTCAGTCCCGTTGTTGCTTTCTGTGTTGCTGATGGGCTGCAGTCTTCTTCCAAGCCATTAAGTGGAATACATTTGTTAGTTTTAAAAGGGATCACCACTTGAATTATTCCCTTGTCTGTGCCCTAAATGATGCATGAGGTGCTTCCGTGTGAGTGCTTCTCTTTTATGGCTGTTACCCAATATGCTTGTTTCGCTGCGCATGTTTATGCGATTTGAAGACACTCTTGACTTGATTCATCTGCACCAAAACGTCGCTGCGTACGCCCCCGCACGGCCGGCTGATTGCCGCCTTTGAAAGAGCGCCGAGGCTGGTGCGGGCGCGCCCTCAGCCTGTGCGGCGGCAGGGCTGTGTCCCCGCTCCGCCCCATCCCGGGAAGTGGGGTGGCCGCAGGGACGGGCGGGGGGCGTTCAGGGGGCGGCAGGGGCCGCCGGGCGGCTCCGGGGACGGGCGGCTGTNGACACCGCTAGTCGCGGGGGTGGGCGTTGCTGGCTTTCAGAATTACAGGAAAAAGCCTTACTTGTGCTCAGACGAGCGACTTCCTGTTTTGCCTGTCCCTTCGCCGTCGCGGGGAGGCAGAGGCGCTTGTTAAGCGAAACGCCCGTTCTGCAGCTGAGGTAAGTGGAAAAGATGTTTTCAGCAGAGGTCCCTCTGCTCATTTTCGTTTATGTGAAGTGTGGGAGAGTGTGAAACTCTTCCCTGGACTCTCACTCGCGTGGATCTCTAGCAGTGAAGTTTGAGGCATTTGCATCTCTCCAAGCTTTTGTCCCAGACTTGGGGCAGGACATGCTTCTGTCTCTCTTCGGGCCAAAAAGATCCTTTTGGTTTCTTTCAAGTCCATGAGACAGTAAGAATTGAAACTTTCTGTTTAGCTCATTGCATAATCTCATTGTGTAAAGAATGTGATACAGATGCTTGGCAGTGGTTTTCCTTGTGTGTGTAATGGTTAAGAGTCAGTTCTCAAAATATTTGCAATATATGCAATCATCAAAGGAAGTAAAAGCTCTTAATTGTTCTCTGCTTAATTCGTATTCACTCAAATTTTCTCGAAGTGATGTATCAGATTTTAATGCACTGGCCCCACGTTTCTTCAATGCTTGCAGTTTCTGCCTTCTGAGGAAAAATATTTTTGTGATGTGTTTGTGTACATACCCATCATGAGTATCATGTTCATGTATTCATGCTTAAATTGACAAGTGTCACTTCTCACCTGTAATGGACTGTATGGAAGCGTCTTCCTTGTCTTTTGGAAGCGGAGGGTTTGGAGCACAAGTTCTGTGAGGAGCAGCTGAAGAAGCTGGGAGTGTTTATCCTGGAGAAAAGGAGGCTCAGGGGAGACCTTATTGCTCTCTACAACTGCCTGTAAGGTTGTGATGAGGGTCGGTCTCTTCTCCCAAGTTGTAAGCAATGGACGAGGAAATTGCCACAAGTTGCACCAAGGTTGTGAGAAGGTTTAGATTCGATATTAGGAAAACTTTCTTGTGAGAAAAAGTTGTCAAGCACTGAAACAGGCTGCCTGGGAAAGTGGAGGAGTCACTGTCCCTGTCGGTATTTAAAAGACACGTAGATGTGGCACTTAGGAACGTGGGTTAGTGGTGGACTTGGCAGTGCTGGGTTAATGGTTGCACTTGATGGTCTTGAACCAAAATGATTCTATGATTGTCTAAAATAATTGAAATCCAACTTCTAGACTCTATCTGTGAATTAAGACACTGATTGGGTAAGAGAATGTTTTCATGCTTGAAGGAAGCTTTGTGTATTAGGCAAAAGAACACAGTGGTCAGTTCAGATTTTACTGTCAGAGGCTAATCTGTAACAAAACAGGTCTCAGAAGGGGTAAAAAGGGAGAGAGAAGCTTTGGTTTTATATCATAGAGGTTGCAGTATTGAGGATTAAAGATTTTGATTTATTTGTAATAATCATTTAAAGCTGGGGAATTTTTGCATGATTTGGTGCTTGTAGGGGGCATTTTCAATTCAAAAATGCCGTACTAAGAGATGTCAAAACATAACTGTGTTTAGTAGTTCCCATGGAGCCTGATTTCTAACTACTGTGCCATGTTTTGGCTAAGATACAGAAGTATTGTTAGTAAAGTTTACAGCATAGATAGTAAAGAATAGCAGGACAGATAACCTTTACGATTTGATTTGAAGCAGAAGGGTTATGGTGCTGCAATGAGTCTGAGTTTATAATGTTTTCTAAAATACATGATTAAATGTCTTTTTCAAAATGATGTATTACATGTACAGGTAAGTTTCAGGGTCATGGTCATCTTTTTTGAGTGTGAAGAAAGTATGAAAGTGAAGTTTTGTGCTCATTTTGTTCTTTTTCCCTCTCATGTCTGTGGGAGCATGGTATTACCTGCACTGTGTTCTGTGTTCTTCTACTTGCAGTACTGCAGTAGTACAAGAATTATAACTATATTCTATATTTTGGGGCTGTAGCTGATTCCATAACAGTCCAGGAAAGTTTTTATTTGCCTTCTTCCAAAACATATTTCGTTAACATTATTTAAGTAGAAGTATGTTTTACATCTAGGTCCAGTCTTAGGTCGAGAGACAGGGCTGGAGAAGGTGAACTAATGCTCTGAAGCAGTAGAGAAAATCTTCCTTCTTATTTTTTGACAGGTGTGTATTCTCTACAAACTTCAGATTGAAGCCACCCAAATCAGACAAATGTAAAAGATTTTGATCTCGCTACCCTCTTTTCAGTGAGAGCTCTACATTTCTTTGGAGTTTGGTGCATGGATCCTCCTACCCTGCCCATCCATTTTGCTCACCTAATTGCTTGCCACACAAGAACAACTTGTTCTCCACCAACACGAAAGGGGCATGAAGGCAACGATTGTCTAATAATGTCTTACTGAAAATGTCTGACTCAAAATCATCTGTTAAAGTAGACCCTTGCAGGTCTTCAGACAATGAGCCACTCAGACAATGAGCCTAAGAAGGAGGCTGGCTCCAAGATGAGACCTGTACGTTAATCCTCTTTAAACCGTATTTTGTCTGTTTTCTTTCTCACTGAAAAAGAACAGGGAATGACAGTGCCGCTTTGAGAGCAACATTCCGTCTGGTGATATAACCAGCATTTAGTTCTAGTGATACTGATGGCCTGACCTTTCCTCTAGTGAGCATTATCAAATTGGATACAATCGTGTAGTTAAAATAAAAGAAGTGACCCATATGTGAAGATAAAGAAAGTAAATATTTTTTTGTGTTTGTAATTTTAAACTTTTTCCATAAAAATTCTTTGTTTTATGAGGTACAACATATTAGTAAAAAAAAAATCTGTTTTGCAGCTTTTTTTATCTATCATCTGAGCAGTTTATACGTTAAGATTTATATAGGGGCTTATTTGTAATGCTTGTTCAGAGAATAATGAGTTATATTCTGTTTTTCCCTATTAGTATCAAGCTCGTGTAGTTAAAAATTTGATTTAAATTCCAATGTAATGGCATTTTATATTATAATGAATGAATGAATATTCAATGTACTGTTTTATAAGAAAACAAAGGGTTTATCAAAACGTGTTTTGCATCTGAACTCCAGAGTATACTGAGCAAAATAACTGTTATCAGCAGTTATTAGCAGAACTGACTTTTCCTGGTCACTATGTCCTTCAGAATTTTAGAACAAAAGTATCTTATCCTTTTGTGCCTAACATTTTCTATTTAGAGACTGAAAGAGGAAAAATGGCTCTCCTGCTTTTTCAGTTTCCAGTTGATGTGAAGTTTTTAAATTAACGAGTTGTTTAACATAATGATGATGATTTTTTTTTTTTGATGTTATGGTGTTTTTAGAACAAGTTTCTGTAGTCAACAGTTGATACAGCATTTTGAGAGCCTCACCATGTGGCTCCTTCAGATATGCCTGTAAGCTTGGTAGTTTTCTTAATAGATATGTATTGTTTGAATTTATTTCCTTTAAGTGGTGTTAGTAGATTATGATACCATTAAGTTTTCTGGTAGGCCATCAAAATTTAAAATACATATAGGTTTATTTTCCAGAAGAAAGTGCATCTAACACCTGTTTAAATCAAGTTCTCTTTAAAGGTAAATGTTTTAAATCCTGATCATCCTGGTCTGAGGTTCAACTGACTATTTTTAGCTCAGTGAAAGACTGTGGATCATGAAATTAGTGTGCCCAGGATCTTTCATCACAGTGTCTGTCATTTTTCCTGTGGTGGGCTTGTCTGTGCATAAGTAATAGGGGTTAAAGAGTTGAGAAAACACATTAGCTGTCCCTCAAATGTACTGCTTCTTCCATTATGTTTACATGTCATTGTCGTCTCTGTAGAAAATGTAGAAATATAGAAAACCCTCCATTTTCCTCTTCTGATGTTCACTGGTACTCACCTTTGGTGCAGTTCTGACCAATCATGAATCTGATACACCCTGTTATCTAAAAAGGATGCTGAAGTACATGTTTGAATCATTTGCCCGAAATGTCCTTTTTCACTCTAGGATTTGTGTAAATGCTGATGGATTTGAATCTTGGAGTTCTGAAAACTGATGGCTATTGCTTTTCCTGGTGCATTTTGCAGAACCTCGCAGTTGGATGGCTCACTGGGCCAGAGTGGAGGCTTAGGCTCCTGGCTTTCAGCATTTGCTGGCTGTGTACAGGGCAAGGTCTGTCTCTCCATGTGGCAGCTATCGTGGGAGAGCTATAGCAATGGATAGTAAAGACTAAATAAAAGGAGAGTTCAGCTTCTTTCTTCCTTCGTAGTTGTTAGATGAGTGTCAGACTTGGTAGTAAAGAATTTCCTGTCACATTCCAGCAAAGATGTTAAAAATTCTTGAAGAAGACTGGAAAAAAAAATGGTGCTGAGTGGTGCCACATCCAGTTGGCAGCTGGTTGCTAATGAGGTTCTCCTGGGCTCACTATGGGGCCCAGTCCTGTTCAGTATTGTTATTGCTGATCCTCACAAGGGGATCAAGTGCACTCTCAGTCAGTTTGCAGATGAAACCAAGTTGGGCAGGAGTTGGTTTGCTGGAGGGCAGGAAGGCTCTGCAGAGGGATCTGGACAGGCTGGATCCATGGGCTGAGGCTGATGGTGTGAGGTTCAACAAGGCCAAGTGCCAGATCCTACCCATGGGTAACAACAACCCCAGGCAGCACCACAGGCTGGGGGAAGAGTGACAGGAAAGTGCCCAGTGGAAAAGGACCTGGAGGTGCTGGTGACAGTGGCTGAACATGAGCCGGTGCTCAGGTGGCCAGGAAGGCCAATGGCATCCTGGCCTGCATCAGCAACAGTGTGGCCAGCAGGACCAGGGCAGGGATTGTCCCCCTGTACTTGGCAGTGCGCTCCTTGAGTCCATAGCTATGTTGCAAGGAAGAGAAAGGTTAGGGATAATGTGGGCCCTCTTCAAAAGGAAATGGGAGACATGGATACCCTGGGCAAAGAGAAGGCTGAGGTTCTCAACATCCTCTGTGCCTCAGTCTTCAACAGCAAGTGTTCCAGTCATGTCAATCAAGTTGAGAAAGGCAAATGCAGGGACTGGGAGAATGAAGACCCTAAACCCACTGTAGGAAAGGATCAAGTCTGAAACCATCTAAGGAGCCTGAATGTGTACAAGTCCATGGGATCCAATAAGATTCATCTGTAGGTCCTGAGGGAGGTGGCAGAAGAAGCTGCTAAGCCACTACACATAATTTTTGATAAATTGTGCCAGTCAGATGAAGTCCCTGGTGACTGAAAAATGGGAACTATAACCCCCATTTTTAAAAAGGGGAATGCAGGAGCCCTGAGGAACTACAGACCAGTCAGTCTCTCCTCTGTGCCAGGAAAGATCATGGAGCAGATTCTCCTGGAAACTGTGCTAAGGCACATGGAAAACAAAGAGGTGATTGGTCACAACCAACATGGCTTTACCAAGGGCAAACCATGCCTGACAAAACTGATGGTCTTCTGTGATGGGGCTACAGCTTTGGTGGACAAAGGCAGAGCAACTCCCATTGTCTACCTGGCTTTATGCAAAGAATTTGACACTGTCTCACTTGCCATCCTTGTCTCTGTATTGGAGAGACGTGGATTTGATGGATGGACCACTCTGGACAAAGAACTGGCTGGATGACCACACATAAAAGTTGCGATCAACAGCTCATTGTCCACATGGAGACCAGGGACGAGTGGTGTCCCTCAGGGGTCGGTCCTGGGGCTGATAGAATTCCACATGTATGTCAGTGACATGGACAGTGGGATTGAGGGCACCCTCAGTAAATTTGCTGATGCCACTGAGCTGTGTGGGGCAGTTGAGACACACGGGAGGGAGGGGATGGCATCCACAGGGACCTGGACAGGCCTGAGAGGTGGCACCAAGCAAACCTTATGGAGTTCCACAGGGCCAATTGCAAGGTCCTACACCTGGGTCATGGCAATCTCAGACACAATCACAGGTTGGGCAGAGAAGTGATCGAGAGCAGCCCTGTGGGGAAGGATTTGGGGGTGATGGCTGATGAAAAACTCACCATGAGCAGGCAGTGAGTGCTCACAGCCCAGAAAGCCAAGGGAATCCTGGGCTGCATCCAAAGGAGAGTGGCCAGCAAGTCAAGGGATGTGATTCTGCTCCTCTGCTCTGCTGAGACCCCACCTGAAGCGTTGCATACAGCTCTGGGGTCCCCAGCATAATAACAAGCAGTTGTTGGAGCAAGTCCAGAGGAGGGCCAGGAGGTTGGTAAGAGGACTGGAGCACCCCCTGCTATGAGGATAGGCTGAGAAAGTTGGGGCTGTTCAGCCTGGAGAAGAGAAGGTTGTGTGGGGACCTCATAGACACCTTCCAGTATCTGAAGGGGCCTACAGGGAAGCTGGAGAGGGACCCTCTGACAGGAACTGGAGTGACAGGGCAAGGAGGAATGGGTACACACTGAAAGAGGGGAAATTTAGATTAGGTATTAGGAGGAAATTCTTTATTGTGAGGGTAATCAAATACTGGAGCAGGTTGCTCAGGGAAGTTGTGTATGCCCCATCCCTGGAAGTGTTTGATGCCAGGTTGGATAAGGCCTTGAGCAGCCTGGTCTACTGGGAGATGTCCCTGAACATGGAAGAGAGGGTTAGGATTAGGTGGTCTTTAATGTCCCTTCCAAACATTAACAATCTGTGTTTTTGTGATTCAATGGCTCTATGACATGCTGTCTTTACATTTATAGATGTGGCATGTTCTTTATTCTTGGTATAACATCTACACTGCATGCAGAGGTGTGTGTTTGCGTAGTTAAAAACAATCTTAGAATTGGATCTGAATGGAAAAAGGTTTCATGTCTTGAAATGGGGGAGAAGGGCAATTAAGAAATGGTCTTAAATACAATACGGGGAAAAGCTACTTTGGTAAATTTTTTCCTCTGACTTTAAAATTTTTAAATCATAACTCTTCCAAACACTGGAATTTAATCAGAAGTACTGAGACATTATTCATCAGCTGTGTTACATACATTTTATTTATTTAATGTGACCCTAACTGAGATTGCATCTTCCTACAGGAAATCTGGCTTTGATGAATCAATTTTTTTAGTCAGTTGAAGAAGACAGTTCTGTTCATATTTGTTTGGTTATCAGAATTGAGCTTTCATAGGCATTTTTAAATGAAATACGTGCAAATATAGGGTGTAATTTTCACTCAGGCATGTTCTTTCATCACTTTTACATGTACAACCTCTTCAGTAAACAGCCAAAGAGCTACTTAGTCATGTATCATGTATCAGTGTCCTGACAAGCACGTAAGATTTGAGCAGCATTGTAACCTGCTGAGTCGCTTGGTTTCTGGCATGTAGTAACTAGCAGCTGGCATGTCAAATTAGCAGCTGCTAACTGATACCAGAGAAAGTGGAAGCAGACGACTGAAACAAATTAACAGCTCACATCTGGGAAAAGTCATGGAGATCTCTCTCCCCAGTTCTCTCCTCTATTTCTCTATCTCAGATGCCTGTCTGATCATGTAGCAAGTTGCATGTAGTTACATTTGCTAATGTAGTACAAATACTTTTTTTTTCTTAGTTTTCTGCTATTTTGGCAAGTGGAAGTGGCTTACTGTGTGGCTGAGTACTAGAGAAATACTAGAAGAGGGGAAAAAGGTACAGAATGGATACAGGATGAGGAGCACCCACTGGGTGTGGATGGGATCTTCGACTTTTTAAGCTTTCTGGTATGCGTGTGAAACTAGAATTTTTCAAAGGCTTCTAACTTGGCATTGCAGCCAGCTTGGCCATGCCTGTTCTTGCAGTGCTGTGTTCCACTGTGGTGGGATATGTTGTGGTATGTGGTATTTTCACCACAAGCATTATTCAAAAGTGTTTTTATGATTTGCCAATATTTCTGAGTTCCAATTCCTTCCTAAAAAAGTATGGGGTTGCTGGAGCTAGTTAAAAGAATATGATAAAGAAATTTGTCTGCTTTATTCTTGGAAACAGCTGAGCTATTTTGGCTGAAATGCAGCCTCTTCTGTCTCATGTTCCCTCAAAAATAGCAGATCAGTGTGTGTAGGATATCAGCAGAAGCTTTATTTCTTATTATGGGGAATAAACAAGGAGTTAGAGATGTGTGTGCCTGCAGGGCTGTGATCTTCCTGGCATAGTGGAGATGTGGTGGGATGGTTCCTGTGGCTGGAGTGCTGGAATGGAAGGATACAGGCTCTTTAGGAAGGACAGGCAGGGGAGATGAGGAGATGGTGTTGCCTTCTTTGTCAGTGACCAGCTGGAGAGCATGGAGCTCTGCCTGGGGGTGGATGAGGAGCTGACAGGTGACGGGTCAGGATTAAAGGGAAGACAGGGACAGGGGACATTACAGCGGGGGTCTGCATGAGACTGTCTACAGACAGATATGAGCAGCCTCTTGTTCATAAGCCCTGATGTTCATGGGGCTCTTCAACCTCCCCAGTAGCTGCTAGAGGGATAACAGAGCTGAGCATAGGTAATCCAAGACGTTTTTGGAATGTGTTGGTGGTAACTTCCTTCTCCAAGTGACAGTGGAGTCAATGAGGAGAGGTGCTGTGCTGGACTGTGTTATCACCAACAAGGAGGGGCTGGTGGGAAGGTGAAGCTCAGGGGCAATCTTGACTGCCATGACCAGGAAATGCTGGAGTTTGAGCGAGATCCTTAGGGCAGCAAGAACAATAGGCTCATTATCCTGGACTCAGGGGAGCAGACTTCGGCCTCTTCAGGAACCTGCTTGGTAGAATACCATGGGATAAAGCCTTGGAGAGAACAGGGGCCCAGGAGAGCTGGATGATTCGTCTTCCTCAAGCTGAGGATTGATGCATTCCAACAAAGAGGAAGTTGGTCAAAAACACTGGGAGGGCTGCTTGGATGAACGCAAACACAAAAAGTAAGTCTATACAGGGTGGAAGCAGGGACAGGTAGCCTGGGAGGAATACAGGGAGCAGCCAGGGATCAGGTTACAAAAGCTAAAAGCCCTGATAGAATTAAATCTGGCCAGGGACATCAAGGGCAATGAGAAAAGCTTCTGGTGATGTGCTGGTGCAGAATACTTAGAACAACTACTTTTTTTTATTGCCATCAGTAGTATAATCTTTACTTCTTTGAGAAGAAGAACATACAGCCTACATGAATGAGTAGTAATATATTCTCTTTATGTACTGGCTTTGTTTCTTGGTACAGTTCTTGCTACTGCTGTATTTTAGGAGTATGTCACTGGACAAACTCCGCCCTCATTTTTCTTTGTATCCCACATGTCCTTTTAATTTTTTTTCTCCTGTTTTTTACTGTCATAGCCTCAAAGTTTATAAAATGCTTCCCAAGACAAACTTAAAATAATATTTGATTTCTGACAGAAACTGAGCTCAAAGCATTGTTTTTACCTTGTTTTTCTCTTTTAGATTACTGTAAAGTTTAATTTTTTAGCAAATCCAAGAAGTTTTTGTGGAAAGAACTATAGCGTAGGGCATAACCCCTACTTCCTATATACCACTTACAGATCTCTGTCCCAGACAGTGACCTGGTGCACACCTGCTTCCTAGCATTATCTGAACCTGTGGGAGGAGGAGGCACCTTGTTGGGACTGAAAGCTACTGGTGTACCTGTTCGAGGGGGATAGTATTTGCCTCCCACCTGGAGCCCTCCTGAGACACAGATTTGATGGAGAGCTAAAATTCCAGACAAATCTGAAAACCTAGTGTGAAACATGGACCCTAACTAGCTGCAAAGTAGTAATGCCCACCTGTTGCTTATGAGCATAATAGCTAGAGCTACTTGTCCGTGAAGTGGGAATACTGGGCTCTAGGCCCTCATGTGGTGAAGGGCATCTGACACCTGTATTTTCTACAGGCAGATCTACTTACTAGCCACAGGAGAAGTGTGAGTTGCCATTCATGCTGGAGTTGGGCCACTTTACAGACAGCGGTTCTTATAGACAAGCTGATGAAGTGTGGGCTGGATGAGCAGTGAGGTGAATTGAAAACTGGCTTAACATATAGGCCCACAGTGGTGTGAAATCCATTTGGAGGCCAGTGACTAGAGGTGTACCCCACTGGGCAATACTGGATCCGATTCTGTTCAACATTTTCATTAGTGTTCTGGATTAGAACGCTCTGTCAGTGTGTGCCTTCAGTGAGGTTGCTGATGACACAAAACTGGAAAGGGTGACTGATAAGCCAGAGGGTTGAGCTGCTGTCCACAGCAACCTTGGCAAGCTGGAGAAATGGGCTGGCAGGAACTTCATGAAGTTCAACAAGGAGAAGTGCCAAATCCCTCATCTGGGCAGGTAAAACCCAGACAACAGTATCCCAGGCACCTGGCCAGGTGGAGGGCAGCCTTGCTGAAAATGCCCTGGTGCTCCTGGACACCCAGTAGAACATGAGCCAGCAACGTGCCCCTGTGACAAAAAATGCTGGTTTCCTGGACTGTGTTAGGACTGCAACTAGCAGGTCAAGGAAGGTGATCCTGCCCCTCTGTTCATCACTGCTGAGCCCACACTTGGAGTATTTTGTCTAGTTCTGAACTCCTGATAGCAAGAGAGACATGGACATACCAGAGAGAGTTCAGGGAATAGCCACAATGATTAATATATGGGAGCATCTGTCACATGGGAACTGGAACTGTTCAGCCTGGAGCAGAGAAAACTCGGAGGAGATCTCATCAGTACCTGAGGGGAGGGTGCAAAGACAGCAGAACCAGAATCTTTCCAGTGATAGGACCCTCTGGTCCTATCACTGGAAAGATTAAACAACAACAGTGGGCATAAGCTGAAACACAGGAGGTTCCCTGTGAACATCAGGAAATACTTTTTTGCTGTGAGAGTAAATGAGTACTGGAGTAGGTTACCCAGAGTGTTTGTGGAGTCTCCACCAAGGGAGATCTTCAAAAGCTATCTGGACGTGGTCCTGGGGAGCTGGCTTTAGGAGGCCCTGTGTAAGCAGGGACTTTGGATCAGATGGTCTGTAGGGGTCCCTTCCAAACAAACACTGTAATTCTGTAAGAGCTGACAGCAGCACTTGAGGCAAGGAGTGTTTGATTTTTGTAATTTTTTTCTCATGGAATCCTAGATTCAGCTATCCTTTTGGTAGAAATCATTCTACTACTTTTCTTTCCTCATTCTTAACCTAGAGTTAGAGGTTTTTTGGCTGCATGGTAGTTCAGTGGTTCTTTTCTTCAAAAAGAGAGCCAAAGAGAGGTGCCTTCCTTTGTCTTTGCAGAGTGTACTCAGGTCTGTTGCCAGCTACACTTCACCAGGATAAAACCAATACGAATTCATCCTCTTTTGGGTGAAAGGTGACCTGCACTGTTGTCTGCTTCCTGAGCAATTTCTTTATTAGGTGTGATGCACAAGATAGAAAAAATCATTCTTTCTCCTGCAACAGCCTTAATTTTCAAAAGAATTCAGTAGATAAATCTGCTTAGAAAAGACTAGGCAGGCTGCGTGTCAGGTGAATGGTGATACATTTCTTACCAGTTATTTACACGATCCTTGGAAGGTAAAACCCTTGTGTGGATTGGATTGCCCTTAGCAATGTTTTAGGTACAGTAATCTTTCTCTTGGTTATAGGAAATGTATGCAACTTATCTTAGGAAAACTGCATTAAATTTCTCCATTATTCAGGAAAGTAACACTTAGGAAGCAATACTTCACTTGAATACAAGAGAGAAAAGCTGAATAACATTATTAACTCTTACACAAATGCTAACAAAGTATTAAAAGGACATCTTTACTGGAAGTGTATTATTTTTATTTTTATTTTATGACAGCATTTTCTGCCAATACTTACTGAGAAGGAAATGTTCAACAATTTGGTTTGGATGTTTGTCCTGCTCTGCAGCTCTGTTGCAGGTATGTTTCTGGATTATTAGTACCTGTCTTGCCATAAGAAATTTTTCCAAAAGGTAGCGTTCTCCAAATGAAATTTTGGAGAGTTCTGAAAGCAGGAAAAGTATATTTTAAAAGTAGAAGTTAGTAAGTGATTGACTTGGTGTACAGTATATATAGAAAAATTAATTTATGGTGGTCTTGATGTCCTCTTGTTGACAGATTAATTTATGAAAGTTATTTATTGAATAATTTTAAATTAATGAAATTTGGCTTCAAGAAATAAGTAGCAGCAAAAACTCCTCAACAAAAAAAGTTAGTTCCTTCCAGGACTCTAATGGGTGATTCTTGCACTGTTTGATAACTTTGGCCTCAATTCATTTATTCAGCCCACTTATGTGTTTTTCTTTTACATATATTTAGTATCTGCACTCTATCTGGGAATATAAATTCTAAGAGGTATGCAAACACTAATGAGATATTGAAATATATTGCAGCTTAGCTGTAAATTTTAGCCTTACTCGTTTAATATATTTTCGGATACTGTAAGTAGTAATGATAAATGCATGTAAATTACATGCATATCTTTTACATATAGGAATGTTTTATAAAAACAGGCTTAAAATACAAGACTTTCTTTTCTTCATTTAGGACTATTAAAAAAGTATCTGGATGGAAACTTATTCATTATTTCTGTGAAGTTGTTGAAACATTACTCTTATGTAATACCTATTGTAATACAGTAATTAATGTGAACTGAATTTTGAAACAACAATATCTGATTTGAATGACTAACTGGGCATTTTATTTGAACTCTGTATGAAAAAAATTAATTAAATTCTCTCTAGACAGCAAAACAGCCTACCATTTTTCCACTAGTATTTTAAGAGAAATTTGGCTATGTGATATCTTTGATTTTGTTTCCAGATGAAAACACTATCATAGAAGCTGACATTTTTCCTTCATCTCCTGAAATTGAAAGAGGATCCCCCTTGAAACTCTTCTGTGTTCTTAGAAAGAGCTACCTGCCTCAGACAAATGCAAGCCACATCATCTGGAAGCTGAATGATGAATTGATTGCTCCAGAAAACTGTAACATTGTGAATGAGACTGTATCTAGTATAACCATCCATAGTTTCACTTACAGCACAGCTTATGTTAAATGTTTCATGAACTTGGACAAGGAACAACTTTTGGATTACACAGAAGTTAAATCTGGCTGTAAGTAGGAAGGCAGAAAAAATAATCCTATAACTTTTTAATAATTTACTGTAATAATTTTACTTTTAAAACAGCTACTTTTGGTTGTGGCATTTTAAAACACTTGTATTCAAGTGTGTATATATATATATTTTTCTGAAATAAAGTGTGAAATTACCATCATTGCTTACTGACACAGGTCTGTAACCTCTCTGACCCTGACTTATGCCCAGCTGAAATTTTCTGTTGAGTTCCAAAGGTTCTGGGTTTGTCCCTTTGGTTATATCTTCTTTCTAGCCTAGCCAACTTTAGCTTTCTCCAGAGAGGATTTTCTCTCTAATCCTCTCTTCTAAAGAAATTATAATTACACTCTCTTATGGAGAATGTTAAAATATATATACGAATTCTTTAATTTATTGAACAGATTAAGTCCAGATTATACTAGCATATGCCTAGGGGTCCCATTCTAATAAAGAAGCAATAAAAGCAAGACATCTGTAGAAAAAAATCCAGCAAAAGGTCTTGCTTGTCTGCAAAGTTTAATGTGCTGTAAGCTTGTTGATAAAAAAAGATCTTTTGAGAATTCTATTAGATGGGACAGAAAAATACTGTTTTGAAAAGAGGGCTTTTTCAACCAGTTTATTTCACTGGGCACAGTTCTCTTCCTTTCTACTACAATTTCTTCTAACCAGTGATGAAATTGAGCTGTAACAAAAAAGTCTTTCAGGGTGTAACATTTTTATGGATGCCTTCAGACTATGGAGATTGCGGAAGATTGTTTCCTTTGTGCTATCTTCCTTATAAGCTAAAGAGTGCCCAGAATTACTGATCTCTTCGAGGTCACATAGATCTGTTTCCCAGGAATTTGTCTTCTGCACTCTTGAGGTTGTGCAGTTTTCTCAGATTTGGGTTTTTCATCTGGGTAAACAATTAGATATTCTGGGAGAGAACCAAAAGAAGTTTAATCTATCAGAGAATGCCTTTTTTTTTTTTTTTTTGGGGTGCTTTTGCTGTTTCTTTGTTTTCCTCTTACTTTCTGGACTCACCTTAAACTACAGGTGTGTTGCAGAGGGGAGATGGTATGTGTGTATACTTAGATGTTCAAGACACTGTATGCAGTGGTTTGATTTATGATAGTTAAAGAGTTACTGCCTTTAGGCACACTTAGTAAAGTATTTCTGAGAAGTAGTTGGAAGAAATCTTGTCTCCTCAGGGTAAGAAAGAGTGGTTTTAATTTTGGTTTTGTGAGGAGTTCTGAGGGCAGTGAAGAATGATAAAAGGAGGTCCTATGAAGACATTGAATGAAGTTTGCCATAATCTGCTTTTCGATCAACAAAATTAGGTGTATGTTAAAGTTACTTATTTGTGCTGGATTATTTTTTTTTCAAACCTTTGTCATTGTAGTTCATCCAGACAGGCCAGAAAATATTTCCTGCATTTATTTCTATAAGGATAACCTTACGTGTACCTGGAACGCAGGAAGAGAAACAAGTTTTACAATGAACTATACTCTTTACCGAAAACTGTAAGTACAAGAGGTACTGGGAACTGGGGTGCTGGGGTATGACAACCAGCTCTCTTCCTCTCTTATCCTGACTTCTGTTTAAAGAAAACTAGAAATCATTGTGGAGATTGGAGTCTTGGCGTTTCTCAGCAAGTATTGATTAGTTCAGGGTTGGTAATTGCTGAAAAAGCATACAGTCTGATATCTGTTTAGTATGCTTTATAAAGGAAATGAGCATTCTCAACCCAATATTTAGTAGAGAAATATTTCTATCAGAGCTGATGTTCACTTATTCCGTTGAAGTAACATTGCTAATAAAATTGAAAGTTGACTGACCATATGCACAAATAGAGAATGGAGGCATTTTATGGGTGAGTTTCCAAGAAACTTTTATGTAATGAACTATCCTCATTTTGGATGAGTAAAGAAGGTTGCTTCCTCATCTGCTTTAAAAAATTCCCTGTCAAAATTCATTAAGCCACTGCTTTACTGCAGTATTCTGCTTGACTCCAGCAGCATTTAACCTAGGGACCCTTGGAGTCATAAGGTTTCAGTGAAAGAATCCAGAGTTGTCCTTTTGGATTGCTTGGAGATTTCTATTTACAAATACAAATTATGTGGTCTCATGCTTTTCAGTATAGAAGCACAGATATTTGGTTCTTTCAATTTCTGTTAGATTTTAAATATTGGTTAGGAGCTTGCTTTTTCATACGTGACTGTGAAAATGGTGAAATCAGTGTTGTTCCAAGACAGATATCAGACACAATTTTGAAGGTGATAGCACAGATTTGTCCCAGATGCATTTGTCAATCTGTCCTTCATATTGCTGCTTCTAGTAGTGGTCTTTTTCTGACTAACCAAGACTCCAGGTAATATTGTTTCATGAAGAGATTTCTAAAATGCCTAAAGTTATTCTTGAGAATGGGAAGGAATTCAGACTCTGGAGGGTACTTTTTCATATTGTCCTAGTATATACTATCTTTTTTATTTAAATTGTAGAGTAGGAAAACCTCTTTAGTTTATCTCCATTTTAGCTTTGACATTTTAGGCTTCCACCTTTTTAATGTGGAACTTTGTTACTACTTCTGGTGTTTCTATGTTTTAGAACTTAGCTGAGTTTGCGAAGCCAGAAGCTAAAGCAGCCATTGAAAGCATGTTTCAGTATTATTCCTTCCTGTATAAGCACAAACTTTTTATTAACCACAGAGTGAATTGGATTGCAGAACTGTTTCCAGCCCAATCTAAACATTAGTTTTAATCCGGATATCTCTCCAGCTGAGTTTAGCATGCGATTACGAAAGCACTGGCACAAGGGAGCAGGGAAATTAGGAAAGAGTATTCGTTTGCACAAACATGGCATCTAAAGATGTTCACTGGTAAAAAAGTCTTGCAACGTCAAGGATATATAAATAATAACCTGACAGTTTGTTTGAATTATTCTAAGAAAATCCTCTTGTTTCCAACTACTATTATTTTTCTCTTTTTTAGGACAACTTCTCCAAATACAGTCAGCTCCTGCCAGAGTACAACAGAGTCATGTTCATTTTTTTATCCAAATACTCAGTATAGTAAGGATTTTTGTTTTCAGGTGGAAGCTAAAAATGTTTTGGGTAACTCCTCATCAGACTGTGTTCATATACCTTTGAGAAAAATAGGTAATTAAAGAACAGTTAATAAAGATTTAATTTATTACCTTTCCATGTAAAATTCTTCAAACTGGTTGGTGTTACAGCAGTAATTTTCAGCAGTTTCTTGATCTTTCTGTGAGGTGGTGAAAAATGACAGGGTGTTGTTTTCATGCTATGAAACATCTAACTGCAACAATATTTTTTTAAGCTAATGTCTGATGTATCCATTATAAATTACTAACTTTTTAGTTATTGACAAGTAAAGGCCATATATTGAAACCTTTTGTCAACCTAATTGGTACTCAGACTGTACCTTAATATTTCTGAGTGCTACCAAGTATCAATAGACCACCTGTCTGTAAATGAATAGTGATGTTATAATTTCTGAAGGGCCACCCATCATTTACTCTGCTATTCTGTGTTCTGGTAAGGAATGTTAAAAAAACCCACCTGTTCTATGTGCAATAATAATTGCGCACAGGAGTCGTAATAATGTTTTGTCCACCTCTTCTCCCTCTGTCCTGTGCTTTTCCTCTGTTCATTTTGGTGGTGTAGTTAATCAATAACCCTTATAAACCGACTACTTTTTGCTGCAGCACTCGTCATCAGTCATATCCTTTATTCCTGTGTTCAGACCTGCCGTGACTCCTCATTACTCTCCACATTCTCTATGCCAGACATGTCTTTTCTCATTGCTAGTCCATTCCTTTCCCATCATCTCCTTTACACATCTCCTCTCCCCCTTGGATCCTTTTCAGCTGAATTCTTTCCTCATTTGCAGTTCAGTCTTGCCTTTGGCAACCCAGCTCTGCTTCATTTGTTTTCCTTGCTGTTGTCTCTGGGTAATATTTGTCAGTGCTGATACAAATGAAAGACATCTGCACATATATTTGAGAGCAGGTTTGTGAGCAGAATCACAGACTCATAGAAGGGCTTGGGTGGGCAGGGACACCTTCCCCTAGATCAGGTTATTCAAAGTCCCGTGTAATTAAATCAGTTATGTGTGCAAATTCTCTTACAGATAACTTCCCATATGTAGAATTATGTCTATAAAATAAACCATCACATGAATACTCTGGTAGGATGTGTGTTATTGGGATAAGGCTTTAACTTCTTGGAACACACATAGAGAAATTCTGAAGTTTTATAGAAGCGTTTTCTTCTCTTAATGTTTTTGTTTCTTCATTTTAGAGAAATTTGCCCCTCCTGAAATACTGTCAGTTAAAAAAATCACTGGTATAAAGCAGTCACTTACAGTAACCTGGAAAATGCCTGAGAAGATTTTCCCTTCAAATAATTTAATTTGCCAGGTTCAATACAGAAACTTGTATTCAAACTTTACAGTAAGTTACAACATTTTTCTTCTGAATGCCAGTTTCTTTGTGACTAACTTCTTAATATTATAAGAATTTAAGTAGAAAAAAGGCAACAAGTTGTTTGAAATAGTGATTATAACCTTGGGTTTTTTTAGAGGAATGTTATCAGGGGTGCATGATCTTAAGATGCATGATCTTAAGAACACTGTTTGGTTTTCTAGGGTTAATTGTCCTCTTTCTTTTGGTCAATATCTACTTTGGTACATACCATGCTTCTCAATATTATTCTGTGAAAGGATGAGGGATGACCCTAGACCAAGGGATTACACAGGCAGTCAGTCAAAATATTTCATTTTTCCCTTGCTTTCTGGTGTTGAAAACAGCACTCAGAACCACAGTATTTGAATCTGATTAATGGAATAGTGTTACATTTATTTTAAAGTGAATGAAAATACAAATTTTGCAAGATGGAAGATAAGGGAAGTTATTTTTCTTAGTTTGTCTTTCTGACACTTAAATGGAATGGTTGTAAAAAACCCCAGGATTTGCATATTTCAGATGATCTATTCCTATGGTCCTCTGTATAGAAGGGATTGTGTTTATAGTTTTACTGTTTCTTCTTCCAAATTAAAGAATTGGCCAAGTTTCTTTGATTGTTTTTTTAAGTTCATTGAACTGAGATGTGTACCTTGATCTTACTATTTTATACACTACATGTATAATTTTGGGAGAGAAAAATTCATCAGGGTAGTCTTCAGAGCTTTAAAAAAGTTGCTAATACTAAAGATGTTTCTAGCTAGCATCCTTCTCACATTCTCAAGCATCGTTATTTTAGATAGGACGTACTAGTTCTTGGATTCAGGATAGTGCAGGGCAGCGCACTTCCCATTATGGTGTTCATACGAGTAGGTGTCTGCATTTTGTGTTGTTGTAGACTGATTCACTTTTCATTGGAAGTTTGTACTGGTGGAAGCCAAGAATTTCTTCACTGTGTTTTAGCCCTGTTGTTGTGACTGTTGAAGTGAGTGAGGTTCCTTTTAAGACAAAGAAATGACTCACATTGTCATTACTTTTCTGAAAAGATACTGCATAATTTTTTTCTCATGCTCCTGTCTTCCTTCACCACTTACAGGCTTCATCTCATTTTTTACCTCTTGGTACCAGATTTTTTTTGTCTTTTCATTTGCCTTTTTGTTTTAATACTATGCTGATAATCTTTGGGAAAGCCCACAGCCACACTGTTGGATGGCTAAGAGCTAGAAGGCCTTGTAACTCAGAAAAAATAAACAAGACAGGAAAAAGTACCCAGCTGACTCACAAACTGTGGGGCAATCACTGCTTCCCCCAGGATGCTGTTGTGGGACATTATCATTGTAATGGCTTTAACAATAACCAGTTCCTTCCCACCAGTGGGAGCTGCGTTCCTCCAGCAGCTCCTGTGCACAGCTGCTCTAGAATCACATGTGAGCTGCACACTGTTCAAGCCACAGGTCAGTCAGTACAGATCTAGTTTGGGATCAAATTTTTCAAACCCTGGCATTTTACAGGAAGAACAAAGGTGCTACACAGAAAAATGAAGTATGAAACAAGCAATCTTGAGTTTCAGAGGAGTGAGGTGGGATACACAAAAACTGCATCTTTTGTGTTTTTTAAAGAAAATAAGTCATATATCTGCATGCAATTTTATATCAAATAATTTTTGCTCATGTACCTATTTTCAGGAATTTGTCAATGTCTCACTGAATTCTGAAAAGAAAATAGGATCATGTAATCTCACAGGTCTGTGGAACTCCACAGACTATTCTGTTGCCGTTCGGTGTATCAATAATGAGTCGGCATTTTGGAGTGGATGGAGTGGAGAGAAAAATGGAAGCACAGAAGAAAAAGGTGAGCTACCTACCTGTAAAAGTTTTCTTCTATTATACTTTGAGGCATTAGGATTTAGTAGGGAAAAACTGTGTTTCAGGATATTGTCAGTGTATTGAATTTAGGATCCTGTTGCTTAAACAGAACATGCGTATTTTGTTTAAATATAAACTGAAAGAGGAGCAAGTAGTGGAGGAGATTTGAAAAGTGGTTCAAACAACACAGGGCTAAGGAAGAAAACATGAATAGACATATAGTGAAGAGAGGGAAAATTAAGAGTATAGGTGGAGATTTAACAATGCAAAGTGAGATATTAGCAGAAAAGTAGTGCAGCATGTATGTTCAATGAAATAAATTATAAGTAGAGAAATTAAAATGTCAGTTATAAAACAAGACTAGAAAATCTCTTCTAGGAGACTCTAGGACTTAACAAGAGCGAGCAGCAGGAAACTTATGAAAATAACTAAGGGATTAGGGAAAAAAGGCATAGCACTACAGAAGAGAACTTACTTTTAGTAAGTTTCTCTTAGACTCTATGTTTGAAACCTTTTGATTGTTTTCACCATATTAGACTATCTTTTTAATATAGCAACAAATTGCAAGTTATTTGTTTTTGTCTTTAAATAGCTCCTTCAGGAAAAGTGGATTTGTGGAGAGTAATTGAGCCTTCACACTCATCTAGAAATAGATCTGTACATCTTATGTGGAAGGTATATACACTTTTTGTGAATTGATAATCATATTGGTATCCTATAGCTGATACTGTGTTTAAGTATTTTAGTGTTGTAGGGCATGTAACTGCCAGAGGCATTTGCTGTTATCAGAAAAACCCCTCACTGAACTAAATTAGAATTGAAAAGGCTTTTGTTTACTGAATGGTAGATGAACGGAGTTGTGTAATCTGTGTGGAAAGGGAGCATTTAATTGTGTTCAGATCACTGGAAAATCTCATTGAAAGTCCTTAAACTGTATTCAAATAATCCACCTTACCAAAGCTGTGTTTAAATTCACTTTAATCTTCTAGTAAGGTGTCCAAAGACTTTTTACGTTTCAAATCTCAGTATTTGACTTTTGAAATCCATCAAGGAAATTGTCATGGCTGTCTATCCTGAAGATGGGCCTGAAGAAAATACCTTGCTTTTCTAAATACTGTATAATAGTTTTGTAATTTGATCTTTAATACAGCATATATTTTGGCTTGTGCAAATAACGCTGTGAAATACTTACAACTGTGTATTTTTTTAACAGCTGTTACAAAGCTTTCTGCCTTCTGGGAGAATTCTAGGCTACAAAATACAGTATTTTCCAGAAAAGAAGACTGCAGTTAAAAGGACAAACAACACTACTGAAAAGAAAATCACTTTACTTTTAAATGAAGAAGCACATATAATATCTGTCACTGCCTATAACTCTGCTGGAGAGTCTCCTGAAGGCATTTTGAGGATTCCATCCACTGATGAAAAAAGTAAGGTTTCTCAATGTCATACTTTTCTCATTAATGAAAAGGTGGTTTTCATGACGTCTGTTTAAGTTCTGATATAGTGGAAGCAAAATTGTGCTAAGGACTTCTGTCATATCTATCTATGTATATCTTGTCGTATTTTGCCATCATATGTTTCTCTTACAGACAATTGTTGGGACTTTGTTTTGAGATACAATTGTTACGTTATGACTACTTTGTGATGTCTTTTTGCATTTCTGCTGTATTACTTTCTGAGGGTTCTTTTGGTTGATTTAGTTTTTTTTCTAACTTTGCACCTCCCAAATAAATTTATGGAATGCTACCCAATTCTTTTGCATCCCTTTGTTAGCTCATAAGATTGATTACCACGGGGCACTATTGCAGAGTATTTAACAACATCATTCAAAGATATGATAAATAGAAGTCTCTAAGTTGTGTTAGTGGAAGCAGATAGAGGAGCCTTGTGTTTAATCTTATTTCATATGCCTTCCCAGAGTACCCGTCCCACCCACTGCCAGAGTTAGAAAGCTTGTCTGCTCCAGTGCAAGAGTTGCTCTTTGGCTCTTATGTTTAATTCTGATACTTCTTTGAGCCTTGTATTGCAACATCCTGCTGCCTACCGTGATCTGACAGAGAGGCTGTATTTGACACACTTGAATCACTTCTACATCAGTTGTTCATGATGTAAGTGCAGGTGTTCCCCTGGAACTGCTCAGTCAAATTCCATTTTTAATCAGAAAACTGGATATGTAGATTTGATGTAATTTTGTCCTAGAGGTTGCTGACCACCTCCCTATTCACTTTTGTATCCCACCATAAAGGTTTTTCTGATTTTTCCATGCTGTGATGTGCATTCCCCCCACCAGATACATTTCTTTTTTTCTCTGCTTTGTCAGGTCTTTTTTGCCTCTGCCAGGTTGGATTTTCACTCAGACTTTCATTATCTCTATTCTGCAGGCTGATGGTTCACCTTTGCTTCAATGTCATTCATGACCTTGCTGACTTGCTTTACTGTTCTCCTATTGCGTTTGTCATCTCAATCAAAATTGCTTATGAGCTACCTGCAAAATTGGTAGTAACTTGGTTTATAAAATTTTACACACTGTGAAATTTGGATTCTAAAAGAGAGACTGGTTCTCGAATTCTGTATGTGTTTTTCAAGGTTTTATGAAGACAGAATTGCTGATACTTTCTGTTAAATTTTTAGCCTTTCAGATGATTGAAAGAGTGATGACCTCTACAACAAATGAAGAAGTGGTTGTGCAGTGGATAACCTCTGAACCAGAACCAACCACCTATGTGGTTGAGTGGTATGAGGAATTGGAGATGGACCCGTTTGGTAGATCATGGCAATATGTATCGAATTCTACACAGTGGAAAAATAACAAAAGTATGTTTTTCAGTTACATCTGTAACAATGTACAGATGTACATGTATTTATAGGTAGATTGAAAAGAACAAACAAGGATGTATGTAATAGTGTTTTTTAGTCTTTCAAATTTTCATGCAATATGCAAGGTAGTGTTTGCTTCCATATAAGATTAGGCCACAGATTTTGTGTTAAAGCAGTTCTGTGGCTTGGTCTTATGCTAGTAGGGAGGCCTGTGACTGATGTTACTGATGTGACTCAGCAGAGAAATCTAGAACTAAAAAAAAAAAAAAAAAAAAAAAAAAAAAAAAAAGAAAATGTGAAAAGGTCGTCTCCTTCATGTGTTTTAGAGAGAGAACATTTTAGTCCTCCATGGGCTGCAGGGGGATGGCCTGCTTCACCATGATCTTCACTACAGGTGGCAAAGGAATCTTTACATCCCCTGTTCCAGCATGGGTTCCCACCCACAGGAGACAGTCCTCACTGAACTTGTCCAGCATGGCTGCAGTTATTCACAAACTGCTCCAGCATGGCTCCTCTGTGAGGGAGCATCCACGTGCTCCAGTGTGGGGTCCTCCACAGGCTGCAGGTGGACGCTCCATTGTGGACCCATTCACACATCACAGTCCCTTCAACTCAAGTTCATACTGGAGTTCCAGCCTGTCCAGTACATCAGCACAGAAACAGCAGCACTGCCCTGGCCACCAGCCTGCCCAGACACATCCCCATGGCTGTTATCAAAATGTTCTCAGGCACAAATCAGTTAAGCAGTGCAGCACTACAGCAAGCAGCAAGAGCAAAAGGCAGCTAAGTCGCACTAGACTCTAATACCCAGTCAGGCAAGTGAGCTCCATAGCAAGCGCAGGAACCTGCTTATCACTAGTTGAACAGCACTAACAGCTATGAGTTCAGTCTAGTACATACCAATCAAATCTGTCATCATCTCAATAGTTGGACTCCTGCCTTGCTCCCTAAAAAAGACAGTTGTGATTTAACCCCTGCAGCAGCCAAGCCCGGCAGCTGCTTGCTCACTGCCCCACCAGTGAGATCAGGGAGAGAATCAGCAGGGTAAAAGCAAGAGAACTCATGGGTTGACTTAAAGACAGCTTAATAGGGAAAACAAAAGTCCCACACCCAAGCAAAGCGAAAGAAGGAATGAATTCACTGCTTCCCACGGGCAGGCAGGTGTTCAGCCATCTCCAGGACAGCAGGGCCCCATCACATGTAACAATGACTTGGGAAGACCAACACCATCACTCCAAATGTCCCCCTATTCCTTCTTCCCCCACTTCATACACTGAGCATGATGTCACATGGTCTGGAATATCCCTTTGGTCAGTTGGGGTCACCTGTCCTGGCTGTGTCTCCTCCCAACCTCCCAGGCACCCCCAGCCCCCTCACCAGCGTGGCAGTACGAGAAGCAGAAAAGGCCTTGGCTCTGTGTGAGCCCTGCTCAGCAATAACAAAAATAACTCTGTATTATCAACCCTGTGTTCAGCACAAATCCAAAACACAGCCTCATACCAGCCACTGGGAAGAAAATTAACTCTACCCCAGTGAAAACCAGCTGGGGAAATGCATATATAATGGCCATCATAACTCTTGCTGCATTGCAATAGGTGTAAGGGACTGAAAGAGCAGCAGAAAGCTGATATAATGCAGGAATCTGTTGATAGCCATTATTCTTGCTGAGCAAGTTGCAGAAGTTGAGAGGAATGACCTAGGAAGCCAGTTTCATTCCAGGGGATGTAAATCTACAGATATGTCCTCTCAGAGTTGATGGCAGGCTGTTGTAAAGAGTGGGTACACCCTGTTGATTACTTGGCTCCTGGATTGTTCAGAGTTCAAAACGTCATTTCCAGAAGCTTGAACTAATCTTGAAACATGAAATTCAACTGCAGAGATCTCACTTGGGACAATTGTACCCTTGAGTCAGGCTGGTTAAAAGTAGATCTGCAGTTGGTGTAACTGGAACATCAGTGTACAAATAACAGAATAATGGAATATTCTGAGTTGTAAGTGGCCCAGAAGGATCACTGAAGTCCAGCTCCTGGCCCTGCACAGGACACCCCAACAATCATACCATGTGTCTGAGAGCATTGTTCAAACACTTCTTGAACTCTGTCAGGCTTGGTGCTGTGACCACTGCCCTGGGGAGCCTCTTGCAGTGCCCAACCACCCTCTGGGTGAAGAACATTTTCCTGATATCCAACCTAAATCTCCTCTGACACAGTACTTGCCATTCCCTTCAGGTCCTAAAAGCTGCTTTTTAATCTGTTTGATGCATGAGACGAAGCTGTCTCCTGCAGAGCAGTAAACATAAAGATATATGAAATCAAAAATGCTGCCTTTAAGAGTAATTTCTTAGCGGTTATTTGAAAATAGAGACTTCCTCCAAAACCATAGACTGTTTTGAGATGAGTAAGTGAATTCATATAGAGAAGTTGTATGAAGCTGGAGTATAATTACCCATTCAAAGTATTTCTAGTGAAAAATGAGTCAGAAACCATGTGCTCTCACAAATACTACTATTAACAAAATGTATTAAAGGCAGTAATGAGCATTCAAGTAAATAATTGCATATTGTGCTTGCTAAAGAGTTGAAGAAAATAGTCTGTAACAGTACATTTAGAATTCCTTTGTGATTTAGTCTGTTTTCATTGTATTAACATCACACAGAGATTGTATGTAAATATTCTTTTCTTTCTTTTACAGAAAACTTTAAACCATTTGTATGCTATAACATCTCAGTGTATCCTATTTATGGAAGTAATGTAGCAGCTCCATCTTATGCACAAATCTATGCTCAAGAAAAAGGTAGATATTTTAAAGTAATCGTGTTGTGAAAGGTGTGTTGTAGTCTGTTTCTCAGGATGTATTATCTTTGAGTGAATTGGTACTATTGTTATTTGAAAGAGAGATTAAGATGGTGGAAAAACCCCCCAGGTTTCAGTGTTCCTGATTTCTGTTCTGTTCAGCCACAAAACTGGTCTATAAGAAAGTATTTATCTTGTGATACAGGTACATTGCTGCTTGCACCCACTAATTTTTTGTGAAGTTTACATATTGTATACAAAACACTTGGAAAGAGCATAGCTCCAAACATGAAAGAGTTTTTTAAACTAGCTATCTCTTCAATGTTACAGCTCATTTAGATATATAATTGTACTTGATTTTAATGTGTGACTACATTTGTCAGTCTTAATATATGGGGAAATTCTATTCATGAAATGAAATGGGTGGTTTGAAAAGCTTACTTTTTGTTATATTTTATAATGTAATAAATATGTGCAGTCCTGCGCATAAAAAATGGTAAGAAGACATGACATTTGTAATTGGATAGAAACTGTGGATGAAGTAGTGTTTTGTGGGGGAAGAGGTAAAGTTTCTTCATTTGTAGAAGTTAAATGTGAATTCAATTTATACAGCCAGCTGTAAGAATGTAGCTTACTAGTAATTTTAAGATTCCATGTGAAAATGTTGATTTGTGCGTGTGTGTGCATAAATAGGTTTAAGTAAATGTGCATGCAGACATAGTACAATGCACCACTAAAGAGCATTAGTTACTGGCGGGAGGCAATGGAGTATTTTATGTTTGAGTGATAATTACTAGCACAGTTACAACTGTGTTTTGAGTGCTTTCCTGTTTATAGGTAGCTGTGACAACATTCAAGGTTGTTAGAGAATGGGAAGGAAGTTATTTTTTTTAAAATGAAACAGAGAACTCTTCAAAGTGATGAGCAATGTGTATGAGGTGGTATTGTGTCAGTAGGAAGGGTTTGTTTAGTGTGACGGGCAAAACTGTGGATGCTGGGGGTGCTGGAGATGCCACTTGAATCGCAGCTCAGACAGAGACCTCCTACATCAGCAGTGGCCTTGCACCTGAGTCCCCCCATGAGCGCACAAAGGATACTTTTCCTCTTGATCTCTCTGTGATGTTGTAACAATAGAGCCTTTTAATGATCTCAAGGTATTTGAATACAGTATGAACTATGCCAGAATAGAAAATGCCAGAATAGATGAGGGGAAGTTTAATCAGAAGAACTCCCACGCTAAAGAGGGTGAGAAAAGTTAAGGACTATGTCAGAGCACTGAGGTTACATATTTTCTCATGCATATGTTTCCCCTAATGTTACTGGTACGTGTGAAATAACAGAGGCGGATAACATTGTGGTACATTGACTATTTTACTACTTTTGCTATTTTATAATGCTTCTCTGTAGAGCCATCAGAAGGACCTGTAGCTGATACAGGTATTGTGGGGAAAAATGAAGTTACAATAAAGTGGAATGAGATTCCAAAGGATAAAAGAAATGGATTTATCACTAACTATACAATATTTTATAAACCTGAAGATGGAAAAGAATTGAGTAAGTATGCATTAAGCAACAATGCTTTCAACAGGGTTATGAAATTTTCAATCTCTCTTCCGTCTTGACACACATTTGAAGTCAATGGAAAAAGTCATGACAGGAGTACAGAAGCTAAAGTATATTGGAGAGTCATAGATTATGTGTAAAGTCATAGACTGTGAAAGTTCAGTGAATTTGTAAGTTTCATGCATGTCTTTGGAAGGATTTGCCTTCAGCTTCTGGTAAAGTATGGTGGAAACTTTCTGTTAAAATATTTTTACTGTCAATTTTATATTAAAAGAAAATAGGAAATAACAGTAAAATAAGCTGCCAAGAAATAGTTTCTTTGGACATAGTTTTTAGATCAGTTTCTTCAGATGTGTTTGATTTTCTGTGCTTGCCATTGCTTTTCTGGTCTGGAGGCTGATAGCATAAATTTGAGCATATTCCTAATGTGTACCTCAGGAATAGTGTCCAAACAATCTGGCATTGTAATGGTATCTGTTCAAAACTTCTTTAGTTTAAATCTCAGCAGAAACTTTCATGAAAAATGTTTGGGTGACCGAAACTTTTCTTCCTGTATAATTTATGAAGAATACTGTTGGATCATTCAGTGCTTCAGAACTGTTTTTTTCCTCCCTTTTTTAGACATTGTTGTTTTCAGGCACCCACTACAATCTTTTTTGCAAAGTTCACAAACTTACAAATCTTATAATGTTTTTTTCTTATGGATATCCATTCAGAACCAGGACAAGACTTTTCCTGGTAATTTTGAAGTGTGAAAGAGAAAGCTAATTATTTCTGTCAGATTTAGTCCTCTGCATGCAATTTTTGCTACCATGTCGGTTTCTGAGTAATTTAATGCTGACTGTGTTGTGCAGGGTCATCCGTGAGACCTGGAGTCCCATGTTACAGACCCATATTTCTCCGTATTACTTGTAACGTAAAGCAGGCTGTGTCCTTTCTACCACTTCAGATTATTTTCTTTAGAAAATTAGTTGTAAATACCAATGCAAGGGAGTTAAATTTAAATGGCAAAACATGCTGTACTGATGTTTTTTGAGGCTTCTCTGATGTCATGTGTTCTTGGTAAGAGTAGAACGTGGGGTGTGTGCCACGGTGACTTCACTGATGGCCTTTTAACACTAGAACTTCACTTTCCACCCTTGACTTAAGAGAAACTCAGTTTATTTTAACTCAGGGCATATTGCAGCATAACTATTTCCTGGGTGTTGTATCCTGTGGGGTA
>VZTH01015245.1:266161-423388 GCA_013397815.1 Aleadryas rufinucha | reverse complement strand
GGGATGCGGGGTTGAGGGCAGTGTGGTGATGTGGAGCCGCGGGCTCTGCGGGGTTGAAGGCGGTGCAGAGCCGCGGGTGGTGCGGGATGGTGCGGAGCTGTGGGTAGTGCAGGGTTGAGAGCGGGGCAGTGATGCGTGGTTGAGGGCAGTGTGGGGCAGAGGGCAAGGCAGTGATGCGGGATGGTGATGCAGGATGGTGATGCAGGACGGTGATGCCATACAGCGATGCGGGCGGTGACGCGGAGACGTGGGTGGGGTGGCCATGCGGGGTTGAGGGTGGGGCGGTGATCCGGGACCGCGGGTGGTGCGGGGCAGGGGTGATACGGGGTTGAGGGTGGCGTGATGATGCGGGGCTGTGGTCTGGGCCCGCAGGAGGTGTGGAGCGGTGGTGATGTGGGATTGAGGGTGGTGTGATGATGCGGGGCTGTGGTCCGGGCCCGCAGGAGGTGTGGAGCAGTGCTGATTCGGGGCAGTGATGCAGGGTAGAGGGCGGGGTGATGATGCGGAGCCGAGGGCGGTGCGGGGCACAGGCTGGGCATTGGGGGATTGGCTCTGGGCAGGGGCCCGGCCGAGGAGGGATACAGTGAGGGAGGCGGCGCCGGCTCTGCCAGACTCCGTGTGTCAGGCGGGTCCATGGCTGTGCTGCTGCTGGAGAAGCTGCTCGGAGTGTTCCACACTCGCTGAGCTTGCTTGGGTGCACAGAGTACGTTTCTGTCACCGTGTTGGTGCTGGAAAAGTGCGCATTGTGTAATGCCGATACAGAAAAGTGGCTTTTCTTAAAGCTAATAAAAGTAACACCCTCACCTCAGGCTGTATTCTCTAGGTATAGGAAATACTATTTTTAGAGAAGTCTTATGTAAAGTGTTTCTGTGCAGGGTGAGATTGCAAAGTTAATTGAGAATGGATTTGATCTTGTGAGAAAGTTTTTTATACAGAAGAATGCCTTGTCAGTTGGGATTTAGTTTTTCATTAAGATTCTTTAAGCTTAGGTGTTGCGAGTAGCAGTTTGGTGTTAGAGGAGGTTCCACTGTGATGGGGGTGAAGCACAGGCACAGGTTGCCCAGAGTAGATGTGGATGCCCCATCCCTGGAAGTGTTCAAGGGCAGGTTGGACGGGGCTTGGAGCAACCTGGGATAGTGGAAGATGTCCCTGTCCATGGTAGGAAGGTCAGAATTAGATCCTTTCCAACCCAAACCATTCTGTAATTCCAGTGGACATGAATGGTGTTCAGGAACCAGTTTTGTCAAACAGAACATAGTGCATTGTTAAGGAGGTTCTAGATGATGGTAGAATTAATAGGTTTTGGGATAGATTTTTTAAAAAATGATGCAAGTCATGAAGATACCATGTAATAATGGAAAACATTTAAGATCTCTTGGGTGGTCCAAGAGAGATGTTATTCTTTTCCCCATAAACCAAGGGCTTTTTTAATGTGTTTGTGAATGTAATTGATGAAACAAAGCATGGATGGTTTTCAGGAAAGCAGAGTTATCACAGGTTAAAATTCCAGTGCTTACTGTATCTATTGACAAATGCATACAATTGAGTTATTAATAGCAGAGAGTAATCAAGTTCAAAGAACCTTAATGGAAAATGCAGCACCACCTTTCCTACCAATTGTTGAGGCATCAGTGATCAGGTCTCTTATCAGTAGGCTTAAATGCACACTCTTAGATGTCCAAGATATTCTTTAGCCTGCAGGAAATAAAGGCGGGGTTGTTGCTTCTGGTTTTTTTTAATGGAGTAATCTGAGCTGTATGAATTGTTTTCTGTTGAGATTAGAATTTGGAGAACAAATTAATAAGGTTATAAACTAGTACAATATAGTAGTTCTTATATCACTGCATTTTTTAATCTCCCCCCACCCCTTTTCTCCAGCTCACCCCCACCTTTTTTTTTTTTTAAACATCTGATGGCATTGTATAAAGGTGTTTATTTCCAAAGAGATTTTGAAGTCCAGGTCTTTCTTCTATCTTTCCCCCATAGCTGTAATATTTTCTATAGGCACCTCACCTCTGAATGCTGTTACCTAATTCACCATTCCAAGGGTTGGGCAAGTTTTAATATCAGACTTAAAGAATTATATGTGTCCTGAAGAACTGGAAGAGAGCAGGCTGGTTTGCTGAATAACAGCTTTAACTGGAAACTGTTATTGGAAAAAATTTTGGGCTAAAATGTAAGGAAGAAAGACTTTGGCTCATGTTGATTTATATTTTATCATATTAGGAAAAATTTTCATGCTCTTTTCGTGAGTTTTGGATCACTTGTGAGTATCTGGCTAACTGAACAAAGAATGTGGTCATTTCTAAGTTCATTTTTCTGCTTCCTGGTACAGATCTCGATCGAGTATAGCATCATGTACAAGTGTAAGCACCCAAACTGCTTCGGACGATCAGGTTGTCAAATTCTGGGATGAACTCAGTTTAGTTGGCTTACCAGATGACATTGATGTTCAAGCCTTATTTGAGCCAACAGGTAAGATCCATTGTTGTCCTCCTTTTTTTCCCAGTACAGTAGCTACAGTGACATGAGTGAAGTTTTGCAGCTGTTGGTTTTTTGTGCTGTGGTGGTTGTCAAGTCTTTGATGGTGCTTTGGGAGCTTTTGCCCATGTCAGGTTGTGTTTTTGTAGTCCTCTCTCCAGAAAAGACAATCCTCAGCTTTGTATGGAGAAATATTTGTAGTCTGCTGTTTAATTGGTGTTCAGGTAGTAATACCTTCAGTACCATGATTCTGTTTTGGGGAGACCAGGGTTGTTGCTTCTGGTAATATAATTCTCAAAAATCATATTCCTATGATGTTACCTGATCTCCTGCTGCAAATGCAGGGTTATTGGAAACAATGGAATAGAAGATTTAAAAGAGCAGCATCATTAGAGCAGTAGAGGGATAATGCACGTGCATGTTTCCAGAATCTGCAGATTTTCTGTCAGAAAACTCTCTGGTTTGTCATCTGCTCTTTCATTTCAATGGAACTTTTCTATTAATTAAGTTATGAATTACTTTTTCAGAAGGCATCTGTGTCCAAATGCTTTGGTGCCAGTAGTCCATTCACATATTTTGCTCCAAAATATGGAAATATATTTATGTAATAATATAAACTTCACTCTTTCATGAGTGTGGAAACTTATTTCAAGGCCTAATTAAAAGAAAACAATAACATCCAATGATTTTGTTTAAATAGTTATGCTATAGTGTATGTAGATGGGTGGGTAGGTTTATCAGTCTGCATTTTTGAAGTTGCTATTGTAAATGACTCTTCCCAAGCCTGTACAGAGATTTTTGGGATTTTTTTTTGTAGTTTGAATTATTAAGTTGGCCAATACCTAATTTCAACAGCTAGTGTAAACCATCATTTCTAATTCCTGTATAAAGCAGTCAGAGAATTCCTTTGGAAGTATGCATCATTTGCATTGTTTTTCCAAGAACTGAATTAGAAACTTCTTGTAAGAGTTACCTGTTGAATTCTACAAATTTGGATTTTTTTTTGTTAGGTAGGTGTGTCTCTGTAGTGTGTTTGTTGTATTAACACCATTTTCTCAGTCATTTATATGAATTTCTGTTCATGCTGTATTGCGAGCTTTTAAACACTTTGTGTAGACTTCTAAAGCATCATAAGACCATATTCTACATGAACATACAGATCTGTATCCAGTCCTTGGGAATCATAAATTAGGAGTACAAACATAGGGAAATGTTACCTGCAGTGAAATATAAGGTCAAATGGAACTCTTTATGTGTGTTACACAGGTACTGAATGTAGAATCAAAGTCAGAGAATCCTCTGCCACCCCAGTGCTATGATTACATGGTCAGGCACTTGAAAATTATAAACAGATAAAAAAGTGTGTTGTGTATAAAAGAAAATGGCAGTGTTTTTAGTGTCTGATAGTAACTGCAGTATATTCAGTGTACGATAATATGGGTTTTCAATGTTGCAACAAGAAAAACCAGGAGGAGGAGACTTCTCTGTTTTTTCTGGCACGTATTTACTGCTAGAACTGAGTTCCATGCTTGGAGGAAGTGCTTGACAGAGCTGTCCAACCGTGGCCCTTTCTCTCTTTGAACACACCAGGTCACTGCTGGGCTCATCACCGCTGTGCGGAGTGGTCTGTGGGAGTCTGCCAGACCGAAGAGCAGCTGTCGGTGAACGTGGACAAAGCTGTTGTCTCAGGGAGCACAGAAGTGAGTAAAAACACTTGCATGCTCAAGTCTGTAAGAAAACAGTGTGGGTAAGGTTGAAAAAAAGACAAATGCAATACAAAATGTGACTAAAAATATCCACGTATGGATCTCTGAGCTTCCATTTATAATAATGTTTCATTGGGCAGATCCTCATGCTAAAAACATCTGTTGTAATTTATTAAAAAGCTTTATGGAGTTGCACAGAATATATCAATAATTAGTTTTGAGGTAACTAGAATGTAGGAAGAACCAGACTGACCAAAGCAAACTACAGACAAAAGAAAAGTTGAGTTCAATTAGCAAATACTCGGCTAGGTAGAGGAAATATTTATCTTACCGGTTTATATTCTGAAATTATATGACTCAAATGTAGTAAAAAGTTTCTCAGTTACTTTCATGTGAGTTTCAAAAAGCAGGTTAGTATAGGAACGCCAGTGTTTGCCACAAAAGTTATGTTGCTACTCTAAATACTGATAGAAATACACAGATAAATATTTAATCTTTTAAATTGAAATGTTAATGTCTTTGGAAAAGTAAGTGCCTTTGAAAAGGATGAACTTGTTCTGGTGTCATATTCTGGTACCATTTTGAAATGTTGGAGATGTATTTTACATTGGTTTTGCCACATGTAGTTGCAGTTTTTTGGTCATATTTAATGATGTCCAATAGGGTTTTTTAAATAATTCTATTCTTTTTTATATTAAATCAGCCATGCTATCAACAAATCTTTGCAATTTCTGCCAGTTTTCCTATGGTCATGCTTAGGCCTTTTTTCACTTGAGTCTTCTTGGTTTTCATGCATTATAATAGACCAAAAAATTTGGCAGAAGATACCAGTAGATGTTCTCCATTGTGTGGACTAAAAAGATGCTTTACATCAGTCTTTCAATACAAGCCATAGAATACAGCTTTCCTTGCACCTTCTTCTTCCGTTCATATTAAGTAAATGCTTCGTTTTGAGTAATTTAATTAATTTGTGTTTCTGCTTTCAAAATAAAAGACTATTCAAAATGAATGAACCTGACAGTATTAAGTTCTAGATGAGCTTGAAAATGTTAAAACGTGTGTGTGTGTGTATTTTTAAAAAATGACAGAATTGAAAGAATATTCTAAATTGAATACTTTTTTTTGTTAATCTCACTGCTGAAAAGTTTCTGCCTCCTTGTTTTTGGCTTGTAGTCATTTTGTGATCAGTTCATGCCTGTCTATAGTCATTTTTTCTAACAGAAATCTGTTTGAGCTGTTCAAGTTTGTGTTTCACTCTATTGAATTTCATCCTGTTTTCATTATTTCAGTTTCATTTCTTTCTGTGCAGTACCTTGCTCCTCCCCTGTGCTCAGGGTGATGGTGCCTCACCTCTGTGTCATCAGTACCTTTTCAAGTTTTGCATAGATGTTTCCAATGGAATTACTGAACTACACATTTTTTTGAAGAATGAAAATGGTGTTGCAGTTTCCGTTTCGGCCCCGTCTTTTCGTGTGCCGCACTGAATCTTCCCTACTGATCCTTTCAAATTCTGCAAGTAATGTTTAGATGCCCCTGTTGCACACATTTCATGGCAGTGCAGAGAGAGGAAAGGAGTTTGAATCGAGTGCCATTCTGTGTATTTTCTATTCAGTCTTTGCTGAAGCCGTTGAGAAACTTTCTTTGTGTAGTCCAGCAGTCAGCCAGCGAAGAATGCCGCTGATTTGGTTATTCTCTTTTATCCTTCTTGTGATATCCCCAGAGAGAGCTGAGTAAAGGCACAACTGTGATTCTAGAAGAATAGCTAGATGGAATTGGACTTCTTTATCCCACTATCACACCAGGGATTTGTTTACTTTTTATTTTATTTTTTTGAAAAATAAGGACCAAACTCTTCTGTAGTTCTCTGTTCCTGACTACAAAGAAATGTAGTGGTTGCTCAAGGAGTTTGTGTGGAACTGGTTTGGAACCGAAGTAATCCTGTGTTTGCTTGTGTCCAGGCTGTAGTGCTTGGTAATAATTTTTCCACTACTTTTTAACTTGTTACTAAGATTAAGAAGGCAGAAAAAAGTAGGAGGTCCTGGTTGTCCTGTGTGATAGTGGAAAAGCTCATCTTGGTGCGAGTTATTTTTAAAAAGTTTGAAAAAAAAGGTAAATTAATTAACTGAATGTATGTGTTTGTGTTTGTAGCATCTTGAGCTTCTTTTCATTTGGGCTTCTTTCTAAAGGGATGTTCCTGCATTTTAAAAGAAAAGTTCTGTTCAGATGTTCTGAAATCTGTTGGTTATGCAAATGCAAGTATGTGCTAAGGGCATACAGAAAAATAGTTTAAATAAAACCAAGCTGTGTGCTGTTTCCTCTGCATGCCACCAAATTTGCTTTGGGTTTGCTGTTGTTTGCTTGGTAGGGGATTTCTGTCTTCTTGGAAGTCCTTTTGGCATGAGGAACTGGTTTGTGATGTGGTCTACAGCACTGACATCTTTCCTTAGCTGGGAAAGTACATTTTATTTTCCTTCTGTTCATATAAAACTGCATATTTGAAGTGTAACCAACTTTTGATAATATTGTCCATTGGTTTAGGTCTTTTAATTTTTGGATAGCGTTTCGGGCCTGTTCTTACCTTGAGGGACTCTTTAATTTGTAAGCTACATTCTTGTTTCTCATTAGTTAGGCTGCCTATTGTTTGCAAATCTGCTTTAACTGGATATGACAGTGTTTCTTATTACTCTGTTTACCAGTTGAGATGTCCATTGGGCTTCACTGAACTTGTGATTGCATTAATAAAGCTTGTGTGGACATACTTCACTGACCTGTTCCAAAATATGTATGTTTATCCATTTTGGTTTTCTTCTGGGCCCTTGTTTGCTGAAGGTTTAAAGGACAGCGCTACAGAGATCTTAGTATCTGTGAGTGTCTCACAAAATACCCTGCTTAGCATGTCTTTCTTCTTCAGTTCTTTTGGTTGTGAAGGCCTGGCAAAGGCACCTGACCAGCTTGTTTCATGTATTTGTGTCTAGACAGAGGTGGGTTCTTTGTCTTTCTTTCAAAGTCTGGGGTTTGCCATTCTTTACTGTTCATGACTGCACAAACCTGTATCTGTGAGGTGTTCGAAATCCTGTGTATGGTGTTGGTTTGTGACAAGGGACAAAGAAAAGCTGGAATACACAGTCAGGTTTGTGGTGCAGATGCCTCAGTTCATCCCGTTGCTTGTCTTGCTTATGTCAGCAAGGGAGAGTCATGGGTTTTCTCCAAACTACTTTCTAAGTTTAGGAGGTCATAAGGAAGAACTGGTGATGCTCATGACAAACCTAGTGCCAGAGCTTTTCAGGATGACTCCTAAGAATTCACCTAATTATCCTGGTACAGTCTGTAAGGTAAAGAGCTTGAACACCCAGATGTGGCAGTGCCTTCTCCCGATACTTAAATAGCATTTCATGGGGTTTGGGAGTAATTTTGTTTCAAGTTCTGAAAGAAAACAACTCTTCAAAGTGTAAATGGGGGAGAGAAAAGTTCCAGTGATTTGTTTGACCCAAAACTTAACTCAATTTTCTTATCATTCATAAGTGTTTTGCTCAGTATATAAAGTTCACCATAGTAAAGAAGCTGTCATGTTGTCAGCATAATGAAGATAGACTTTTATTGGTGTTTCTATAGATACTTAGTGTAAGATGCAAAAATGATGTGAACTGTAGACTTAATAAGATAAACTAAGCAAAAGAATGTGATCAAACAGAAATTAGGGTTTTTCCCCCTGGAAAAAATATAATAGATGTGGACAAATGGAGTTTACAGCTTTTTCTTACATTTTTGGTTTCAGTCTTACATTTGGGTAACTCTCCTGCTTTTGGATATTTGGAAATGTGAACTTACTGGCATTATTATGTAAAATGTAGAGGCCTTTAAGGCTTGCATTTGTCCAGCTTTTAACAAGACTGGTTTCTGAAATAGTGGTTCCTGAAATACTTTCAGCCATTTTTAAATAATACTTTATAATTTTGATGTTTATTTTGCATGTATTGAGTAGGTTGCTGTTTGTTTTTCTACAGTCAGCTGAGGAAAAATAAAGTTTGCCAGTTGTCTGCCTTCCATTGTCTAGCCATAGCTACTCTGTATGCTACAGAGTCCCAAATAAGGTGGACTGCTTTTTTCTCCCCAGTATGTAAATAGCTCAATTCAAAAAGTGAGTTTAAGGAAGTAGATAATGTGTTTAAACTACTTTTGAACAAACTGGGCACAAGAAAGGAATGCAAGGGTAACTTTCCCAGCCAGCTTTCTCTTCTGATAAGATGTAGAAAGCAGTTTCCAAGTCTGGGAGAGTTTGTCAAGGACACTAAAGTCAAAGAAAACAGTGTTGGTGGAAACCAAGGAGGCTCTTATCTGCTTGAAGACTGAATAGGAGAAACATGATAGTAATGAAAAGTCTTGTTTTAAATTCTTTGCTCAAGACTTGATTCTAGCGTGATGCCTACCAAGCTAGATCAGAAAGAAATAAGTTGAGGGGAAAGATGGGGAACATGCTTATACATCTTTTGAAATTGTTCATATTTTGAATGTATCGTCATCCCTTAGTCTCAGTGCACTTCTCATCTTTTTGAAAATTGTTCATGTTTTAGTGGGGTGTGCATGTTTTATTTGTGCTGCTTCAAGTTGAAAACCAATTTGTCTAAAATGATACTTCCTTTTGTTATTCCTTATATGTAAAAGTGAACATCAGCATCCTGATATACTGTTAACTTCATACACTGTGGAAGATTGGCCCATTTAACCATAGCAATTTTTCATTTGATTTTACTTTTTGTTGAGAAAAACTGCATGAGAAATGGCTGAGATGGCAGAATCCTGAATGTAGGGATGGTGTTGGCTTCGTGCATGTCTCAGCCAAGCTGAACAGAGCATGGAGCGATGTGGGGTTTTTCTAGATAGAGTGCAGGATTTGCAGTTCTTTGATGCTTTAAAAGCTCCCTTCTTCCTTTTTCATTATTGGAAGAGCTACTAATTCTTAAATCCAGAGAAAAATGCATGAAGAGAATGTAATCTATCATAATTTCTATTATTTCTAGGTAGAGTCCTCTGCATTTGCCCATTTTCCAAGGACGAGCTTTGTAACATGAAACTAAATGAGCAGCTCTGGTATTCAGAAGTTCCTTTCCCAGCTCTTTGAGTTTTTTATGGTGCTTTTGCACACACCACGCACTTGACTTCTCCTCATTTCCCTTCACTACAACTTGGGAGGGACTACCTGGCTGCCCGTGAGAGTGGCTTCTGATTTTATCTTACTGAGTTTTTTTTCCTGTAGTTGCTTTTGTCCTGCAGCTGAGGAAGTACTGCAGGAAGTTTTCTTCCAAAATAACATCTCTACTTTTTTTTATGGGTTGCTATCTCTTGGAGAACTCCAGCACAGAGGAAGAAAAACTAGAGAAATAGTGGCATATGTCTGACCAAAAAGACACTTGCATGTGCTTTAGGTCAGTTTGGTAGTTTTTTGTTTTAGACATACTGTAACAGTTCAGCAGTGGGGGACATGGGCTATTGCAGTTTTCCATTCATTTCCTTCTCGTTATTTTGGGGTTTCTCTAGAGATCTGTAGCCGTTTCTCTGCTGATGATGACGTTGTTTTTAAAGGACCTTACTGACTGAGTGGGCAGCTTTAGGGATAGTTTAACACTGTGGATTATCTTCCATGATTTACTCTGTTCCATAATGGTTTGGATTTTGGTCACTTAAAGCCAGATCCTTGTCTTGAAGAATGTGAATTGTTCTTACAGCTTGTAAATGACATCAACCTATGTCAGTTGTTTTATAGCTGTATATCCCAAGTTCTGCATAGCAGTTGTGGTATCTTAAAATTATCGTAGTTGGCTCTGATTTACACCTCTAATTCTTCTGGAACACCTTTGT
This sequence comes from Aleadryas rufinucha, assembly GCA_013397815.1. NCBI lineage: Eukaryota > Metazoa > Chordata > Aves > Passeriformes > Aleadryas > Aleadryas rufinucha. The sequence continues at coordinate 413,345 of VZTH01015245.1, read as the reverse complement.
ACACCATAAATGATGTCAGTACAGCTTTGGTAAATCTGTTCAGGTTAAGGAGCTGCCATGGGACCTCTTCATGTGTGTTTGGATTTTTTGCAGGTCCAGCAATTTGAAAACAAGTGTTTGCCTGCTTAGTAAGATCTACAACTTAATTCTCATTAGCATTGTCAAGTGAACAGCGATTAAAGTATTCTTTCATTTGAACCAAAATAAACTTTACCATAACATAGCATTGTTCATTTGAGGTCACAGAATCATGGAATGATTTGGGTTGGAAGGGACATTAAAGATCATCCACTAAAGAAATCCTACTCCCCTGCCATGGGCAGGGACACCTTCCAACAAATTTGCTCAAAGTTCCATGTAGTGGGAAGACAAGAGGGAATGGCTTAAAACAGAAACAGAGTAGGTTTAGACTGGATTTAGAGTGGAAGTAGTTCTTTACTCTTGGGGTGGTGAGGATTGGAACAGGTTGCCCTGAGAAGCTGTGTCTGCCCCATCCCTGGAAGTGTTCAAGGCTGGATTGGATGGAGCTTTGGGTGACCTGGTCTAGTGGAAGGTGTCCCTGCCCATGGTAGGGGGTTGGAACTGGATGATCTTTAATGTCCCTTCTAACCCAAACCATTCTTTGACACTATAATTCTGTTTTTTCTTCTGCAGCGAAACACAGAACAGAAAAATGTAAATTTCACTTCTAACAGATAAAAGAGTTTTGTTACCTATCAAAACACAGCACCTTTAAAGCTACAGACTTAAGGACTCAGCTTTCAAAACAGTTTCCTGTTTCTCCAGTTGTCTCATAGACCACATTTTCTAGAACAAAATAAAGTACTTTTTTCTAAATCCCTGCTGGTATTTAACACAATGAAGTAATAGTTAAAACTGAGTAAATGCGAATTAAGAACTTTGTGATTCTCTTCTTCTAGTATGTTTTGGTAATTATTTTGGCACCTAAATTGTGGATACCTTGGGGATATAATTAGACTCTGCATTTGAGTGTGAATCTTCAGTGGTGTATTTAAAAGTTTGTAAGGATTACTGTAAACTAGACTGGTCTGTCTGAATAGTTATGGTCATAAAGTGAGAGGCAGTAACATGTTGGAAAAATGTGGCTAAGCACTTCTGATGATTGAAGGGGTCTGGAAATTATTTTAATTTTGAATTTTCCATTTATTGAGAAAAACCCCTTCATTTATTTTCCCAGTCTTTCTGACGTAATTGTTGTTCACCTCTGAATACTTTGATACTTGGCTAAGTCTGGGCACATGGCTGAGGGAGAGGTTGTTTGTAAGTGTTAATTGTTGCAATGTAATTGAGGTTTATTGAGTGAAGAGCTGGTCTGTTTTTTCTTTCCCCACCATTTGATAGATGGATTGATATTTCAGATTTGTACTAAGTGGTGCGAGATACTCTGTTATCATTAAGTAACTTTCCCAGTCAGCCAGCCAGTGAAAAAAATAAAGGCATACAAAGCTACAGTATTAAACTGAAAACATTTAATTAAAAACTTGTTTCTAAAATAATCTGAGGAATATTGAGCTTTTTCCCTAGCCAAAATTTCATTTAAAATAAATAGAGAATTTTTCAGTTATTTTCCCATAATTAAACATTTTTATTGTTAACATTCCAGTAAAGCCAGTACTATGCTTCAGCCTGTTAAGGTCTTTGGAATTTTTACAAGTGGAAAAGTTTATTAGGAATATGAAGAAATACTAATTTCAAGACTATATGACACATGCCCAGTTTAGCACTTTTTAAAATTAGCATCTCAAGAAACAAAAGATGTTCCTTTCTTTAGGGACACAAAACACTGATCTGTTTATGTGCTAATGTACAGTAGAGTATCAATATACCAAATGTCAGCAAAGTGTTTGATTTACAGCTTTTTCTGGGTACTTGTTTATGGAGTTTGATTCTTATGCAGTGCAGATATTTAAATGTCACTTTTCAGTCTCTGTAGTAGTTCCTTGTTTGATAACGTGTTATCAGTGTGATTCTGACCTGTTGACTGGAAGGAGCAGCACATGGTCATGTGAAACTTATTTATCTGTAGTGAATTTTTTATGTTGTCTTCATCATGTGGATTGTATTTACAAGAGGAAGGCAGGCTTTAATTTGTGACTTGCAGTTCAGAGGAGAATTTTCATTCTCAGATGAAGCAGAACAAAAGATGCACATTTTTAAACAATTTTTTTTGAGATTTTTCTTTTGATGTGCTTCGTCATGAGCCTTCTGTGAAATGACATCTGTGTTTGTATCCTTACCTATTTGTTTCCAAGTATATGAAAAAAAATACTGTGAATTTGTCTGTAGATCAAGTGGTACTGCCAGTGGACATTGAAACTCACTGATTAGAGTGAAACTGTCTTCTTCCTTATTTGAGCTGTAAGAACCAAGTTCTAGCGCTTACGCTTGCCAGGGACGATTATCAGTGCCTGGTTTCTAATACATACATTTTAGGCTTAAGTAATAAACTTTTTTTTTCAGAGTGAGACAGAACTTTTCATAAACTCACTTTTTGCCAGCGCACAGATACAATTTCTCTTACTTCCATTGCTCTTTGTTCCCTACAATTTTCCATATCTGAACAGAAGCACGGTGTCATTTCAGGCAGGTGAATCTACCTGCATGATCCTTCCCATTACAGCTGCATTTCTGGAATACAGCAGCAAACGAGAGAGGAAAATACTTGGGTTACATAGGCAGCACAAAGTGTCTTTCCTTAAGATGGTTCATGTGGCTTCATCTGAAGGGGGAAGTGTTTGATATTTCAGCCTCACCATTGCTTTTCTTTCCCAGAGCAGTGGTGCTGCTGGGTTCCTGCTGTGGAGCCAGGAGGAAGTTCCAGGGAGCTCGCCCTGGGAGCAGCTCTCGTGGCACTCAAGTAGGAAAGCAGAGTCATCCTTAGAGTTTTCAGTGTGGGTTTTTTCAAGCTGAATGCTTTGAAAAACGCACCTTTCTTGAACTCCAGATGTCAAATAGGTGGGTACCAGAATTGGGAGAGAGATTGTGGCTGCAGAGATGTTTCTGAGAGGGTTTTGATGCTGAATAGGCAATAGGCACTACAGATGCTGAGGGCAGGCTGAGGTGTAGGAACCAGACAAAATGGACTGAGGGCACAGAAAGAGACTGAGAAGCAGCAACAGCCCAGGAATGAAAGCCAAAGAGCCTAGCTGAGAAACATGAAAGGGCCTGTATTCCTGGAGGAATTTCCAGTGCAGGTTTCTTTTATTCTGTAACATTGACTGAAATAATCTACTGAAAGCTCTGAAGTGAAATTGTTCAGTGTGTGTTCCAAACTGCTGAAGTGTGTTTCACAAAGACCTTTTCTTCCTTTTTCATGACTTGAGTAGAAAACACTTCATAATACGTCCAGAGAAATTCTCTAGGTTTTTTTTCTCCCCCCAGTTCCCCTGGTATACTTAATAAACTTTGCTCTGAGCATTAAGGCAATGACATAATAGTTCACTAACATTTCATTTCAAGACTTTATTATCTGGGGGTGGGTTATGTGTTAAAAACAGGGAGAACCTGATCTCTGAAAAGCAAAGAAAACCAACTAAAGGAAAATCACGCTGTCTCTCCTGTCAAGAATGTACCTTCTTCCTTGATAATGTGTCATTTTGCTGGTGGGACTGACCCATTTTGGGGCTTTCCTGTAGGAAATGAGAATGCAGATACTTGGGCTCTCCCTTTCTCCTGTCTTTCTGTCCTCAGCAACATTGGCATAGTCCTTCAATGTCCACAAAAGAGAGAAAATGGCAGTGTAATGCCCCCAAACTCTGAATGTGGAACACGGAAATAAAATCTCATTTTTAAATGTATGAAAATATTAACCAGTTTATTTAAATTATTATGCCATTAATATTTTCAGCAAATAAGAAAACTGGAGCTCTGTATTTATTTAAAAAGTCAGGAAACCATACCCATCTCTTAACCAGCATGCCAGCAGTAAGTTTATAAAAATGTACACAAGGAAGTGTGGCAGTACCAATCTCCTCACCTTTGTAGGTGTTTGAATGCAGCCCTCCTTTTCCAACCTTACTACCACCTCACTCATGGTTGCTTCTGATTTAAATATTTTATATTCAGTCTTTTTCATAGCTAATCTGGGGTTTTTTATTGTTGGTGCTCAAGGGTCTAATTTTGCCTTTTGTGTGATGGTTATATTTATGAAAAAAGACTAATCAGTCTTTTGGAGTTAATATTGGTTGGTTTCAGTCAAGGACAGGTCCTCATTATGCTCTGAGCATTATAGAAATAAAAAGGCACCTTCAGCAGCTTTCTCCTTAATATATAGCACAAGAATAAAAGGAAAAAAATACCTCTATGGGACTAGTAGGTGTATTTGCTCAGCTGTAGCATTGTTTGCTTAGTGTTACACAATTCACTCTAATCTAGGTTTCACAGCAGTTTCCCTTTTATATAGTATTTTATTTAAGCATGTCTTCTAAATTTATCGTGGATGTGGGTCACGTGCTTTTTTTTGAATGAGAGCTTTAAAGTCCAGACTCTTTAATGAAATTAGAATTAGAAAGGGGTTCTGATTATTCTGGTCAAAAGCGTCTGAGGTTTTTTCCTGTTTAATAAAAATTATACTGTGGGTTTTCATTTGGGGTTTTCACCCATCCTCAAAAAAATCTTACAAACATACTTTAAAACTCAGGAGTGCTGGTATTAGTCTGTTGGCATCAGTTTGCTTTTAAGCAGTAGCCTAAAAACGACTTCTGAGATTGGTGTACTCAGCAGCTCGCAAAATCAAACCATTAGCAAAAAATAGTTTTGAACTCCCTGAGGATTTTGTTATTGACTTCCATTAGTGTAAGTTCTGTCCCAGAGTTGCAGATTGAGCATAAATATTGCAGACATCAGTATGAAGTAGTGCCATTAATGCAGGTGTCGTTGAGTGTTTTTTTTAATAACATGGAGCAAATCGGGCATGAGAGAGACATCTTAGGAATCTTCACAAATGTGGAGCAACTGCCCTTCCTGTGCGAGTGCATCACCTCAGTGGGAAATACTGACATTACTTTCATTAAAGCTATTTTTCCTAATAGGCCACTGTTGATAGTCATTTATTTATGTGAAAGAATTAATATTGTTTATTTTCATGTATATAATTGTCTTCCCCTTTCTGCAGATGTGTCCTGGGAATAAAAAGTAGGCAGACAATAGTAGGTCTGCTGCCAGTAATGAATGTGTAGGTGTTCCATGAATCATAGTCATGATTAATTATAAGAATCCTATTGAATAGTATTAATTGAAGAACTGATGAAGTGGCATGTTCTCAAAGCAGCACTTCCCATAAGCTTTTTTTACCAGTGTATTTTCAGTGATATTAATGGTTTCCCTCAAAGATGTCATTTTCCTCTTCACTACATCAGGGAGGGAAAGTAGCTGTTATGAAATAAATAAATAAATACTTGTTTCCTGAAGCATCTAACATGAGTGAAACAACTTGATACACTACATTGCAGTGTCATGGTCTCACTTCAGATACATGTATTCAATCTGCAATCTAGACACTTTTTTTTTATAAAACTGCAAGTACTTCACATCTAACCTTTCCATTTCCAATTTTTAATTTATACGATAATATTTCCTTTCTGTTCAAAAAATTTTCGCCCACTCTTCTTCACTATGAAATTGCCTTGCAAGAACTGGGGAGAATGACAGAATCTGCAGAATAAATAGTCAGTCTGAATCTAAATACCCAATCCAACCAAATATCCAAGCAAATACTGAGGGGTTTTTCCCTTTCAATTACTGCAGGTTGTTACAGAATATTACGTGTTGTTTGTATGGGAGATGTGTTGGCAAATCATAAACCTCTAAAAGCAAATGGAGAACTTCTGGAGAAATGACACATGAAGGCAGTTCAGTTATTATTATTATTATTCTTTGAGCTTTGTGAGGGAAATGCTCATTTTCCAAAATGGAAATGGATTTGATATGTTCAATAAGTAGGAGTTTCAGTTTTTTCTAATGTCATACCAGGTGAGTATTTTAATGAGAGTAACTTGAAATAGATGGCAAATCATTGGGAAGACTGTTACCATTATGCATCCATCACATCAGAATGTGCCTTGGGCACCTCCAGAATGTTTGCTTCCTGTCAGACATAAAATACTGTGATGGATAAATCCCCCAGTAAAGGTCGGCCCTGGCAGCAATGCTCACTCGTCTGAGAAACTGAAAGGTCAGGATGCTCAGGATTCTGGTAGGACTGGAAGCTGAGCATCTCACTAACGTGTGCTTGTACTTTCACTCCTAATTTTATGTGAGCTTGTTGCGTGTGGTGCTTCTGGAAGTTCATTTCTGTAGGTGAGTGCTCTGTTGCAGTCTTATGCACCAGCTGAGTGTTTTTCAGCCTTTTCTGAATTCCTTTAATTGAAATAAATCAACTTTGTGGTAAACCATCTCTTGCCTTATGAGTGTTTTAAGTAAAATACTCATCGTAGTACTGTGACAGAATCGTTATCTTAACACTGTCACAGCATTAGGATGTCATCTGATGCTGAGATTTCTGTGCCATCAGATAAAATTGGTTTTAGAAAACAGTGCAATCATCTTGATTGTTCTGACCATCTGAACAGCTCTCTAATACTACTGGACTGCTCACATGAATTAGCTGAGCAGCCTGTGTCTCTTGAGGAGTTTATTTGTAGATGATGATGATTATTAAGCCCAGGAACCACAGTGAAGTGGACTCTCCACTGTGTTAGCATGGGGACAGTCTGTGTTTAGGGCTTGTGACCTTGCTGTGGACTTACAGCCTGGTCTGTGTGGAAAATGCCCTGTCCAGAGCATAACACAGAGTTCACAGTTGAACCCTGAGAATCTCGGACTGGCTCCTGCTCTCTCTCCAGGCACCACATCTTTTGTTGACCCAAATTGTTTCCCCTTCACTAGCTCTGATGTATTATTCATGTTATTTCAATGTGGTTTTACTTTTGATAAAGGAATGAGATTTCCCCATTTGACTGTAAACATGGTGAGAAAAAGCTTTTAGGATGTTATTCCAGCCCTAGTTTAGCTGTAACCAGCTGAAATATAAATATCAAAACCTCCTTGTCCTGTCGTTAAAGATTAAGGAAAAGCATTATGAAGAAGTAGGACTGTGCTTGGTTTGACTTTGTGCTGTGAATGAAACAGAAGCTTCATTTAATTGTTTGTCCCATTACACATAACAATGTTAAAAAACACACAGAAATCTTGTAGTGGAGAAAAAGGGGTTTAATGTTAAAGAGACCAAGTAGGAATTGGTGCTGGAACAGAAGAAAATATGTACATTTACTAAGGGAATCTGTGACATATAAAGCATAACACTAATCTCTGGCAGTTCTTTTCCATTTGATGGCACTAACATCTCTATAATTAAGAGCAATGGAATTATTTAGAGGAAAACTGTGTTATAAACCATTCTTTTTTTAATTGAACAGCTGTAATTTCTACCAATGGAGCAAACTATATTATAAGAAAATGATTATTAGTTTAAAATGCAAAGTTAAATGAATGCAAAATTAACAAACAGATGGTGAAGAATTATTGTGCTTTATTTTACTCCTGGGTAAAAGGGCTCATGCAGGATTGTAAAAATGTCATCACACTTCGTAAACCTGAAAGCAAACAGAATTTGCAGTTGTGCACATCTGTTTTGGGACACTGCTAGAGGGTTAGAAGAATCAATGTTGTTTTCAAATAAGGGTATTCATCAAAAGGATATCATTTACTTAACAGTTATGGCTTCTGCTAAGCATCAGACTTAATGTTCTGTGGAATTCATTACAAAATTTGGCAGCTTTTTTCTTCACAAGCTACTGAGGCAGCATTCTGCAAAACTGAAACAAACAGCCCCTTCTTACCCCCACCTCCCTCAAGCCCTGAACAACAGTTGAATAACCTGCTTAAATGTTTGACCAGTAATTTTAGGGGTTTAAATTCTAGGTCAAGATGTTACACTTCACAATGCTTGCCCGAGGAATATCTGTGATGAAACAGGATGGAAAGACATGGGGCTTATTTATTTATTTCAGTGGCTAGTGAGTTAAAGAATTATGTTATGTTTGGGAATACCATGTCTTGGGAGGAGGAATGGGACAAATACATGTAAGTGACTAATTTAGTCAAATTGGAAAAAAAGCTAAAAGCCTCAGCCAGATAAAAGATGTCAAGTTTTTATTAGGAAAGAAATTATATTAATGGTCAAGCTGGTAGTTTCAGAGTATGCCACCTAATTGCTTTGTTTGAGCTCAATTTACAAAAATTAGTGAACTAAAGATGTAGGATTTTGTTTACGATGACTTTGTGCCATTTGGAGAGTGCAATTTAGGAACAGCCAAGGAAATAGGAATTATGAACAATAAGGTACTGATTGCAGTCAGTGGGGAAGGAATACTAAGGAGGTGCTCACTAATGAGGAAGGTATTAAAGGCAGGAAATTCTTTCATTTTTTTATGTCTCTACATAATCCAGAGTTTCTTGTCACCCCATCCCTTCTATTACCTTGTAAATTATATGTATCACTGAGTATATACAGTGACTTTGGCTGACTTTAACTTTCTGTTAAATCAGGGTAATGTATCTACAAAACCTTTCATAAAAGAGTGCATTATTAAGGCAGTGAAATCAAAACACACAGTAAGGACATGTCAGAAGACAGGCTGTGTGCACACAATTAACATCCTTTGCACACAATTAATGTCTTGCATGCCTAGGCCTGATTATACATCTTTAATTGTATGATCAAATGCAGAACAGTTTGTGCCTAGTTCAGTCCATAGGATGGACATTGCTGTCTTAGCATAAACCTCTTCAATATTCCATTTTTTCATTAGTGTGTAAGTATGTAGACTATTCAGACACTGCTGAAAACAAAGAATTCCTCATTTCTGCTTGAGTTTTCCTTTAATGTTTTTAGTATAATGAACATGTGAATAACTTGTCTGTTAATTTTTTCAAATAGCAGATTTATGTGGCCTTGTTATGCATCTTAGGCTACATTTTCCCCCAAAGAAGTTGAATTTATTTATATCTGCTGATTTGGATGGCAAATTGAAAGAGTTTCAAAAATACTCAGACTCACTTAAAAAGGTTGCACGGATATTGCACTTCTTCCTTCACTCTGTTGCAGTTGTGAGTGCTCAGTCTATGTAGAAATTAAGGCTGAATTTTTACAGGGAACAAAAACTCCAAGCTTTTGACAGTAAGATTAAGAATTAAAAAAAAAAAACATTAAGAAAAAACTTTACTTAGCGCCCTGCCCAGTACCATCAAGAAGCTTCGTGGAAGAAGTGAAACTACAACTCTTTTGCAGGCCATTGCTCAGTTGCCATACCTAAGTGCTTTTCTTCTCCCACAAGCCATCCACAACCTTTTTCAGTACTTCTTTTTTCCCCCCTCTGTAAATTAAGCACAGTCTCACAGGTAACAGGCTTCTTTAATGCAGTAACTCCTTTTAAAAAGTCTACTTTATGCATGAAATCCATGTTTGGTATGTAATGCTCCTTGTGTTTTAGCGCACATAGGTATGTACGTGTGTGCGTGTCTGCTCATTCCTTTATCTGTGCTTCCATGTCTCTGTGTTGCCTTGTCTTTGTCTGCCTGTATCATTTCCTTTTGTCAGGGAGAGAAAGGGAAAGGCCGACCTCCCAAACTGCAGGTTTAAAGCCTTTGTGGCTACACAAGAGCGCTGCTATTTGAGCTGGCTGGGTGACAGTGATACAGCATTAGGTGTCAGAGGACAGTGTACTTTTCCTCCTTGTAATCTTCATCCAATTTCAGTTGCCTCAGACTTCTGACTCTTTGTTCAAGTTGATATTTTTAGCCGCTTCCATTCTTCATCTCTCCTTATCATTTCTCATCCCTTTTGCCTAGGTTCTTTCTGAGATCTCTCCCTTCACCATTTCCTGTCTTAGCACCGTAGTTCTCTTAGGCCTTTATCCGATTTGAGTGCCCAGGTTTGATTAATTGGCCCTTCAAGTGTTATCCCTGCCCTCCTCAGCTTCCATCTCCATCCATCTCCATGGGTTTCTCCTCCCAATCTCAACAGACTCACTCACACAGTGAATCCCTTTTGTCTCTTTGCTCCTTACTTGTCCACTTGCCTGTGTACTGGATACTCCTATTCCCCAGATGATTAAGTGACAGTAGTATCAGGATCCTTCGGGATGTCTCCTTTCCAGTCCAGTGGCTTTTTGTGCTTAGGCTTAGAGAATTTGTTACAGACTTCCTCCCTCTAATCCTAGTCAGACTGAAGGAATCTTTGCAGGAGGTACATGATGTCCAGTCAGTGCTAGAAATTGGAGAGGATCAGTCATGATCAATGAGAGTAGGTTGTTCTGTAATTTTTCACTTACAAACTTTTGGAAGCGTTTTACATTAAAAAAGGTAGTTTTCTCAACTTTGGTCACGTTTGGATAGATCTGCAGGGAAAAGGCACAAGTTGCATCCCCTACACTAAAACTCATGACAAATCGCAAGTCCCATAAATGAGGTTGTTTTTAAGATGAGCAAAATGTTTTACTTAATGACTTTTCTGTTCTCAGAAATGGCTGGGAAGTTTTGTCTGAGTGTTCCAAAAATATTTAAGAGAATTTAGACGTGTTATGAGAAGTTTAGCCCAGCTTTTTATTGTTCAGAAAACTTGCAAAAATAGAAGAGAATTTATATGAAAGTATTTTTAAACAGTCTCCATTAACATCCCTTTTTTGATAGTACCATGCTTACAAGAACTTTGATGTGAACTTGGCTGTGGTACCAATAGAGAACTTATGTCAACATACAACAGCTCAAGTCTGTCATCTAAATGTTGACCTCCCTGTGGATGTGCCTACCTGTGAGCTGTGTTTAAATTCCAGCTGCAGGCCATGGATGTCTGGCCAGTATTGCCAGTGGAGCCTGAAAAAGGACACCCACTGTTTGGCCAACTGAATTGCCATGAAGTAAATTCCTTAAAATGACTAAGCCTTATTAAGTGTGATGAAGTTTGGTTGTCCTCTTCAAGCCTTGTGTCCTTTGGAAGCACGATGTGACTGTATGAGCAGTAAATTCTCCTTTTACTTTAAATGGCTTTATAAATGTACGTATGACATAACCTATAGAATGGTTAGCTACTTCAGAATCCCTGTATATGATTTAGGAGTGTAGGAGCTGTGCTAGATTCACCAGAAAGTTGACTTCATCCCAGTATGTTCCACAGTGACCAGTAACAGATGCCTAGAGAAGATCATTAAACAACAAGCATGTAGCAATGTTTCCCTCAATTATTTTTTCTCAAGCCTCCAACAATTTGTGGCTCAGCCTGTGCTCTGCCAACACAAAGAAATGTCTACACACACTTCTTAAGACCTTCTGAGCATGAATCAAATGGAACTGGCACAATAGTCTGTTTTCTGAGCCTGCCAAAAAGCAGCCTCAAACCAAAGCTGATGATTTCTGTTCTTGCCTTGTTTGTCCTGGAGTTGCTGATGCTGAAGCCTAATAACCACAGTTTAAATTACATTAAACATTATTGACCTTCTTGTTGTTGACAGTCTAACTAAACAACAGGCTCGTGCATGCTCTTCTGCCATGGTGGATATTAGATGGGAATTAAGGGAGTAGCTGCTTGTTAGCAGTGGAAAAGCTTAGCCTCACTCAAAACATTTACATTATCCTACATCTTGTAGAAAGTGAGGAGGTGAATAGAAAAACCCCTTTCTTCCTCATGAAAGTGTGAAAAAAGCAGCAAAGGCAGAGTCTGTGAGGGAAATTATATGCATGCAGTTATTCCACTAGCTTATGTAATGATGAGGAGAACACAGCTCTAAGGCACCCAAACCCTTCCATGGAGCTTCTGAATAAACAGGGTTTGGAAACAGTTCAGGTTATATGAGGAAGAATTTGTGTGCCATAAAGTTTGCATGTTTTCCTCTATTTCAGGTTTCAAATAAATGGTATCTTACTTAGCTGACTTGATTGTTGCTAGTTTTTAACCTATTCACCTTTATTACAAAAAACACCCCTCCAAAACTTGAATGTTTTTTTCTCTGAATTCTTAAATGCCTTGATATCAATGCCATTTATTTAATGTAGTTTTAATGAAGGTGGAAAAGAGAGGCAGCTGGTGGGAATGAGAAACAAAGTAGTGACTTGTAGAGAGCCTGAAATTTCCACACTTAAAAGGACTTCTGCTTTCTACCTTGATTACATGTGTTGAGTCACCGTGTTAAGGTTTGAGGAAGAAGAATAACTGATCTCTGATTGACTTGCTTATTTTAAATTGAAGTAATTTGCAAATTAGTGACATGAGTCATATAAAATTAAAAAGCTAGAAGGTAATTTCCAATACTCCTGGAAAGGTGTCTATTTAGTACTTCTAATCAGTAGTTCAGTCGAAAGCCATTAATTGTTTTTATGTTGCCATCTTACTGCATTGTGCTCTTCAGTGCTTTATGATACTTAAACCAGAGTATTTGACATGAGAGGTGCTAATGGTGATTAGTGTCTGCAAGCAATATAAAGCTTTTTCTAGATGATGGAGTAATCAATGAAGATTATCAGAACTAGCATAGAACATGTTTCATTAACTGCTGTTTATATGAAAATTTCTTTGTGCTCCAAGTAATGTCAAGTTGTTAAGGTCCAGTTCTCTTCAGTCACAGGTTTGTGTGACAGCATTTCCCAGTAGCTAAACAGTCTGAAATTTGTTACTACAGGTAATACATTAAATTGTTTAACCAAGGACAGATGGCTTGTGTGTATTTTTGGGTATCATAAATTTCATAATTATCATAAATTTCATAATTATCATAAAATTAAATTTCTTATTGTTCTCATGGGTTTTGTCAGCTGATTGTTTTTAAAGAAAAAGTTCACAATCAGTGAAAACCTTTTGTCATTTTGCTTAAAAACATTTTGCAGTTAGTACTAACATTGAGGTTTAGGACACTAACTAGGTTGCAAAGTACTTAGTCAAAGACTGTATTTCAGCCTTTCTTTAATGTTTGCCTTCCAAGGGTTGTTACTTGTCCAGTTACTGAGATAGTAATAGTATAAAGTAATTCTAAGGGCAATAAAATAATGATAAAACATGACCTCTGATTAGTTCTTGGTACTATCTGGATAAAATCTTATATTGTCTTACAGGCGTCTTTTTCTCATTTGCACTTGTACAAGATTCTGGAGTACTCTAAAGTATGGAGCAGCAGGAAGGTTAGAAATATGTAAACAAAAAGCTGCTGCTCTTGTCACTATTTTCCACTTTGGCCATCTGTTTCCAGTAAATCCAGTAGGATTTGTGACATTCAGCTCAGCTGAGCAAGGCAGAATTAACCTTTTTTGTTTAGCTGGTTTTGGTGCAATTACAGTTGTAGCAAGGAGGCACGAATATTTCTGTTGCTGGAAATCTTCTGTGTGGTTTCTGCCACTCTTGTTTCATGGAGGATGTTCTTCCATAGAGCTAGAATACAGGGGAGGTGATTGATCAGGTTTCTTTATGTTTTCTGTTAGTTCACTTAGTTCTTCCTTTTCCACTTTATTTGTACAACAATGCCATATTTGAGCCAATGGGATTAGTAAATAAAGGGAATTTTAAAATTAAATTTTAAAGGTGGCATAGCTTTTGCTTTTAAAAATTAGTTCTTTTTCTGTCTGAAAAAGCAGATTAAAAAAAAAAGTCAAAAGGGCCAAGTAGAAAGAGGAGTGGACAGTTTTAAATGATGGAAATCACAATAGTAAGAAGTAGCAGAAGTAGGGATGGACTCAGATTTCTTGCTATGGACACGTGCACAAGGAACTTGCCTAAGGGAACAGTTGGTAACCAGTGAAGGACTTTCTGAGTAGGAACATAGTCTGCTGCCTCTGCTTTAGTTTATTTCCTTGAATGTACTATGAATAAGTAATGAACTATCTCTCCAGCTTTCTGACACCTTGTAAAGTTGGGGGTTTTTTTTCTTGTAGAACAGGAATGTAAAATTATTTGATCCATCAACAAAACAGTGTTTGTCTTGCTTTGACAGCTTACCATTTTCCAATACCTGCCCTCTGAATACTTGGATTCAGCTTCCACCCCCTTCACATAACACCTTACTTTGTGCTCATACTAATGAAACTGGAGACTCCAGACTGTCCCTGGCTCTGAGACTGTCCTCATACGGACATGCATCTCATGGGCAATGTGATTTATTCCTTCATTCCATCTTCTGTTGTCATGATTCCATATTTTAGCAATAGTAAAGTAGTATTTGTTACTGATTTTATTTAGCAGAGCTTTTAATTTTTTTTGTTTAATTTAATACACTTCTGCTGTTCTGTTGGGGTCATGGCATGGGGCCTGGCTTCAGAGGAGTGTTGGCTTCTAGTGCTGGAAAAGTAACTCTTCTCACCAACATCTGTTGCCATAAAAATCCCTTTGGGCATTAATTTCTTCAGACTGCTTTATCTCTCTTAGAAATTCAGCAAATGTTGATATTCTGTGCTTTTTATTTGCTTCAGATGATATATACCACATTGTTTTCAAAGTGTGTGTTTCACTTATCTGCCAAATGCTTTTCATTGCCAGTGCAGTTTAGCAGATGGGTTTGAAGGGTTCAATTACATGTAATTTGGGCTTCCATTTTTCTTCCAGCATCTTTATGTGGTTCCTTAAATCAACATCAACATTTTTCAAGGTTTTTTAGTAATCCTGTAGTTTGCTCATTTCTAATAATTTCATCATTTAGTCATAGAGCATTTGGGAAAAGTTACATTCTGATTTTATATTTGGTACGTACCATGGTTGATTGATGGTTTTGAAAAACAGATGTGGTATTTAAAAATGCCATTTATATTGTTATTTATTCCATTATTCCTATCTTTTAATAAATGTTGGATTATGTGAGTGCTTACAGTTCTTTCATAATTTTATTTTCCTGATTAAATAGTTATTAAGGGTCAGTGATGGGATCCAACAGAGTCTTGTTGAATACTTTTTTGAGGGATACATTTTGGACCTTCGCTCCTCCCAAGTTCCCCTTGCTGGTTGTTTTTTTTTTGTACTGAGTAAAATCTTTGAAAAAAGTATGGCCTGTAAGAGTTGGGTCTTAGCTAAACCTGGTCCATTTCCATAGGTTTTTGGACCACCAAGGACAAAATAGGGCAGTGGTTGTGTGTGGCTCAGTGTGCCGCTGCAGTTCATGAAGTTGGAGGCTTTGGGGGCTGTATTTTCATGCTTTTACATTTAAGTTCAGGATTTACCTTGTGCAGCATCCTCAGCAAGTGCTCACTGAAGTTATTTCCTAAAAGGAGTTTTTTTGCAGGACTTTAGTTTTGTTGGCAGTCCATAGATGTAGTTACCATTGCCGCTGCCTTCCCCTGCTTCAGGAGCTCCATGTTACTATTTGCTTATCTTGTCCCCCCTCCTCTCCTCTGCATTTCAGCTGGTAAAGTAACAGGATGCACCTTTCCCATACTGTTAGCAGGTGTTAGACATGGGTAGAGGTGAGATGTCCTGCAGATCAGAGGATTAGATTAAGCAGCATAGCCCACAAACTTGGCAGTAGTTCTCCTTGGTGACCCCCTTTAATTTCTGTGCCAGAGCATTTTTATCTTTTTACGCTGCAGTTCTGTTTAGCATACGCTAATATTTTTTCTGTCTCTTGTCCATGAGTTGTGGTGCAGGCAGATATTTTTGTGAAGATGTTCATTTCATCTGGTTTTAAAGAATATCAGTGTAGCTGTTGACACAGCTTTGTGATTTGTATTTTCATATGGGCTGGTTTTGATATCTGTGGATTTGTAGTAGCACTATTTCATGCCTAATTTCATGCCAGGCTTTGAAACAGAGAAGAATTATGGTAATAAATATTGTCTGTGTTCTAAGAATTAAGCAGATGCAGTACATAACTTTTCTTTGATTTGGTTTATGTTCATATTTGGATGTTACTTGACACTTCAGCTAGTAATCAAATGTGCCAGTGTTAGTATTATATTTTTATTGTGAAAAATGAGAGTCCCTGAGCTCAGTTGTTGCTGTGTGTTATGTATGCCTTCCTGTGAGCCACTGACCTGTTTTTTCTTAAGTTTACTCAAAATCTTGCGGTGCTGTGCCTTAAAAAGTATTGTTGCCTTGGTGAAAAAGTGCAAAAGCATGTTAGAGTGCTTCAGGGACTGTAATGAATCTGAGAAAGAAAAAAAGACTGATTAACTGAATTGGAAGGGTGTGGGTGATTTTTTATAAGCAGACTGATAGACTCTGCTCCCTCTTGACTGGAGAACTGGAGGATCATTGCATAGCTCTTACTGAGAAATCATTTCTCTGGTGTCTAATAATAATCGTGCTTATTTATGACTTCTCAAAGTTTGGTGGTGATATTTGTGTAGTTTTGAAAGGCAAGATGAGAAGAAAGTGCAAGGTTATGTAATGCATTATCGTCCCAGGGAGAATTGTAAAATGCCAGTAAGATTTTTGGGAGAACATCATATTTGATTTCCATTTGCATTTGTGATTACAGTGTCTGTGGTTTTACATTACAGCTTACAGAGCCATGTGGTTTTTAGTCTTAACCTACTGACAGCATGGTGTCATCTGCCTTTATTTTCAGAATAAGTCTTCAAGTCCCATTACTGAAGGCATAACTCAAGTTAGATAACATAGAACAAAAATGCTTTTCTGTGACAAAAAGAGTCTTAATCGTCAGAGCACGTTTAGAGTGGGTTTCATTAAACATTTTAAGTAAAGATTTGGGAGTGCCACTGAAAGACACCACCCACTAGTTTCCTTCTCAGTATTCACTACCTCCTACTGGCCAAGGTGTTCATCTGCTAAATGAAGGAGGGGAGCAGATCTGGCTGAAAAATGACAAGAAAAAGTAATTTTTTAATGGCATGTTATGTTTGTTTTTCAGCGATGTGCATTTTGTAAGCACCTTGGAGCCACTATCAAATGCTGTGAAGAGAAATGTACCCAGATGTACCATTACCCCTGTGCTGCTGGAGCAGGCACATTTCAGGATTTCAGTAACTTGTCCCTCCTTTGTCCAGACCACATTGATCAGGCTCCTGAAAGATGTGAGTACACAGTGTTCAAATGAGACAATTAGTACCAGGTTTTATGAAAACTTCTCTGTTCTAGGATCAGCTTAAGACTGCATTTGTTTAGGTGCACTTCCACAGTTCATGTATCCAAGAATTCATGTGTGTTCAGGGACAGGAAAGATGTGAGTTCATATTCTGCTGTTTTTAAAGACCAACAGTGCTTCACAGCAAAGTATTTTTCTTTTAATGACAGAACATGGAAGAGATTTACTGCCAAGGCTTGTCTTCTGTCAGGTTTTATTTCAAATTGATAGACTTGCTTGTCCTAACTCAAGTTAGAGCAACCTTCTTGCAAACACTTCAGCTAAATAATAGATTTAGACCTCTTAGGGGCTTTATTTTTCATTTGTTCCACAGAGGAGTTGGTTCCAAAGCTCTCAGCATTATCTCGAGGAGAATAAAACTGTTTCTTTTTGTAAGACTTCATTAAGGTTTAAAATGAATGTACTTTTGTTATGAGAAGATTAGTTGAGAAAACTGAATTAAAGTAGTAGCTATTAAATATATTAATTAAATTTGAATTTCATAAGAATGATCAAGCTTGGTATGCATAAGAACTACTGAGTAATTTTTTGGGTTCATTGAATTGTTCATAATTTTGAACAAAATAATTGAAAAAATTATTTCTTTATAGCAAAGGAAGAAGCAAATTGTGCAGTGTGCGACAGCCCTGGAGACCTCTTAGATCAACTTTTTTGTACTACCTGTGGCCAGCACTACCATGGGATGTGTCTGGACATTCAAGTTACACCTTTAAAAAGAGCAGGTTGGCAGTGTCCTGATTGCAAAGTGTGCCAGAACTGCAAGTAAGTGAGACTTACAGGATGTGGAGGAGGATGGTGTGAGATTTATGTGCTGTGATTTTGAAATGCCTATTTTATTAGGTGTTTGGGGTTTTTTTCCAAAAAGTGTGGATCATTTGCCCATCTCTGTCTGTTATGATACTGTATTAAGTAGCTGAGCAAACCCTTTTGTTGGAAACTTTGTTCTAAAAGAGCTGAGCTGGAAGTCCTGTCTGTTTTACCTCCAGAGTTACCATTATCTTGGCAGGTTCTGGAGAGCAGCAAAACATTCTGATTTCCTCCTCCTTTTATACAGCAGGATTTTTCTCAAATTTACCAAATAAACAAATAATTTTAATATAGTGCCTTCACAGTCTGGGAACCTGTGCTGTTACTCAGCTGACAGTTCAGTTGAGCCTGTACCTGCACACTGGGCAGGTATTAGGTCTCTCATTTCATAATGTCTTTCAGAGGCAGATAAAGAGTCATTATGAAAACAAAACCATGGCTTAGTTGAGCAAAGAAACAAAGTGACGTGGGTGGCCATGATTGAGTAGTTGCACCAGACAAAGAGACAATGAAACTTAATTGTTGTGGCACTGTAAGGGTTCACTTAGAAAATTATGACTGCTTGTGGGCTTGTTCTCTTAAAACTTAATCTGATGGGCACTGCAGGGTTCTTTAGCTTGCTTGTTTTTTTGAAGGATTTACTGAAAAAGAAATAAAAGTTTTGTTCAGCTTTGGTCAGATCAGCTGGGGTAGTATGAAGGAAAAAAATCCACTCTAGTACTGCCTCATGTATGTGATCAGTCAGTGCTTTCCTGTTTTCCAAGCAGAACACTTGGTATTTGCTAGCATTCACTCAACCCCCTGCAAAAAACGGGTGTTCCCTGATCACACACAGCAGATAGCAAATCTCAGCAGTGAAGCTAGAATAGAGAAGCACATTCCAAAAAGTATCCCTAAAAATGTCGTACTGGGTAATTACAGCATCTGCTAACAAATCTTCTCTCTAGTGGAAAAGTAGAGAGAGAATGTGATGTGTTCACTCCCNGGAATTGGGGCTGGTGCTGTTAAACATCTTCGTTACGACATGGACAGTGGGACTGAGGGCACCCTCAGCAAGTTTGCCAGCGACACCGAGCTGTGTGGGGCAGTTGATGCTGAAAAGAAGGGACACCATGCAGAGGGACCTGAGCAGGTTGGAGAGGTGGGGCTGTGTGAACCTCATGAACTTCAACATGGCCAAGTGCAATGTCCTGCACCTGGACTGGGACAATCCCAAGCACAAGTACTGGCTGGGCAGAGAGGCACTCGGAACAGGTTACCCAGAGAAGCTGTGGATGCCTCACCCTGGAAGCGTTCAAGGCCAGGCTGGATGGGCTTTAAGCAACCTGGTCTGGTGGAAGGTGTCCCTGCCCATGGAACTGGATGGTCTTTTGTGTCCCTTCCAACCCAAACCATTCTTTGATTCTATAATTACTTAATGCAGTATGGCAGTTTCTCGCCATTATTGGAAGAACAGCATTTTAAGCATACCTTCATGCAAAGAGAGGGGTTTTTAAAATACCAGGTCTCCCAAGTAATGAGGTATTATCTAGCATGTATAATGCCATATACTGCAAGGCTTTATCTAGGCAAATCTTGTTGCATGTTTGCTTACTGAATTAATTTATTTTTAAACTAAGGCAGAACACAATGCCTTAAGATATTACCAAACTATTTGTCTTATTCTCAGCAAATTTATTTTTATCACTGGAATCTGTGGTGGAGCTCTGTAATACATCATTGTAGAAAAATTGAAATCTCTTCCTTTAATGTTTGTTTTGCTCTTGCAGTCATATTGTGTGACATTGTAGGAGCTCTGATAGTCAGACTTGATGGCTCCTTTTTTTCTCTGGAAAAATTACAGTCAGACTGCGGAAACAAGTACAACTGGATGTTTTCTTCAAAAAGAAATAAAATATGTATCTCAGATTTTGAACTGATTTCAGTATAGAAAGGCCATTAAATCTGTATACATGTGTGTAAGTGACAGTGGGCCAATACCCAGAATTTGGAATGGTTGCACAGGCTCAGCTCTTCGTGAATAAACATAGTGGTCTGCACTCATATTTTAAAATGAATTTAAAGGCTTTGTCTCTGGGCATATTAGTAAGTAGTATTTGTATATTTTTATGTGCACACCTGTGTCTTCCTGTTTAGGCTTTTCATGAAACAGATATTTTGTTGCTGCTTATTTAAGTAATTGTTGATCACTTGTTACTTTCCTTAGACACTCTGGGGAAGACAACAAGATGCTGGTGTGCGATACATGCGACAAAGGCTACCACACTTTCTGTCTACAGCCAGTTATGGATGCCGTACCAACAAATGGTTGGAAATGTAAAGTAAGTGGAAAGGTTTCAGAGTAATTCCTTGTCATTTATAAGAGCCCAGACTTCGTTTTCCACTCTATGCTGTTCCAGGTGTACTGTGGATTGCTGTTGCCGTGTAATGTAATTTGCAATTTCTGAAGGAATCCCACTTGGATGTAAATCCTGTGGCTCTACAGCTGCTCTGTGGGGGGAGCTGTCAGTACTGTGGCTGAAGCAGCCTGTATAGGACAGTAAATCAACCTCCATAGGGAAAAGGGAAGTGTAGGATCCAGGTGGAGTGGGTAACCTTCAGTTAATAACAGCTGCTCTCGCGATACAATGGGAACAAAAATGTAAAGTCAAAGCTATATAGTAGTATATGTAATCTACACTTGAAGTCTCTTTATACTCAGCTCCTCCTTGCTTACCAAAACAGTTCTGTGGCTCATGGGTTCCTTTGAATTTTAGGAGGGCAGGATGAATTTGTTGTTTTATCAGTAACTTTGTAAGTAATTTCAGCATAACAAATCCCTGTATATGAGATGTATGTAATGTTACATCAGTTTGTGGCAGTCATAAAATAACTGAGATCAGCAATAAAATATTTTGGTCTCATAAGAAATACTCCTTTCAAGTCAGGGAGTAGTATCATGAAACTTCTTGCTGTTGTGCAGGTTATCCATGCTCTGCTATCAGATCTTGGATAACTTCTTATGTTACAAAGGACAAAGGCTATTAAATTTAACTCAAAACAGGAAAATGTCAGTTAATGGCAGTTCTGTCACATTGTGAAATATCATAATTAACTACTAAATTCTTGTGATCTCTAGAACTGTAGAGTATGTGCTGAGTGTGGCACACGAACAAGTTGTCAGTGGCACCATAATTGTTTGGTATGTGACAGTTGTTACCAACAGCAAGACAACTTACCTTGTCCTTTCTGTGAAAAACTGTGCCTCCAAGACTTCCAGAAAGATATGTTGCATTGTCACATGTGCAAAAGGTAAGAATCCAACTTTTGTTGATTTGTACTAAAATGCATAAAGCCTATGATGAGCTGTATGACACTGATGTGTTTCTGGGAAGGATGTACACTGTGTTTGATGTACAGTGCCACAGGATATTGTGCAGCTTCTTGATCCTTCACCCCTAAATACAATGAACAATAGCAGGTAGCTTTATTTTAATCTTAGCAAATAAGTCTTAATTGGCAGTTACATGAGGAAATCTGGCAGTTACTTGCTGCAAGCTGCTGCTGCTTCTTGCATTGCACCTATTTTGTGAGGAAGCAGGCTAGAAAAGTCATTGTCCTAAAGTTTCAAGACTGTTGTTTGCAGTGATCTGGGTTTTTTTTTTTTCAAGTTTATGTCTTCTGTTTAATTTTATGTGTTTTTCCATTCCAATAATTAAAAGAAAAAATAGACTGTTTGGATATTTTAAGAATGTAAGCTATGTTTCATATTCAGTGGTATTGCATCTCACTGTGCAACATAATGATGATGCTCTACATCTTGTACAGTCCAGTTAGCTTTAGGGACAATTTAAGTCTTCATGTTTAAGTTTGTTCACTGCTTGACAGGCTGGCATATCATTATTCCTCTAAAATTCTCCATAATCAAGCATTGGTTGAAAATCTTTATTTCCCCATAGGAATGGGAAACAGTGCTATTTTTTAATGGATTTTTACTATGATGCTTTATATTTTTGTTACTAAAATCATAGTCACAATAAATAAAATCACAATAAATTAATCTCCCCAGATGGATTCACATAGAATGTGACAGATCTCCAGGTAGTGAATTGGAGTCTCAATTGAAAGACTACATCTGCACTCTTTGTAGACAAGGAGAAGGGGATCAGACTCAGTCGTGTGATGTAATGAACACTTCTGAACTCATTCCTGAACCTGACAGTGTAACAGGTAATCAAACTTAAACTTCACAGTTTGAAAATGCTGACATCAAATATAACATCTGCAGCTCTCTCACTAAGTCTTTTATGAACCGGCCACTCAGATTCTACTCTGTGGAGTTCATCCCTTCCTTTTTCTAACAGCAACTGCTCAAGCAATTCATGGGTGGCTTCTCTTTCTGTCTTTAGGATCCTGAATACAAACATGGGTTAGTGAGCACTTTAATTGTGGCTCTCAACCTTCCAGCTCCAGCCTCTCAGCCTGTAGCTGTAAACTTCTCTAATTTTTTTTGGATGTGCTACAGTTCATAAATGTATTCATTTGACAGCCTGGCTGTTTCACTGATTCATTCCTTTTAGATGTTCCTGGAGACATCCATTTCTCCTGTTTCTTTCTTGCTGCTGTTCAGTCTCATAGCGCTCATTCTCCTATATCCAGGAAGGATAAAGCAGTGGGAGCTGGACTGTGTTCAAGGGATAGGTGTATATTTAACTAGACAGCTTTTAATAGGTGTCCTTTTTCAAAGCAATGTATGATCAGTCATCTTGGTTCTGAGAGATTCTTGTCTAAGTGGACAAAGTAACCAGAAGGTGGAAAGGGAGGTTGTGGAAAATTGTAAATTATTTTTTTTAAAAATCAGTAATAGTAAGGAAGCAGAGAGAATATGGATCTGCTGATCTGAGTCCAGTGGGTCATCCACGAGAGCTGTGTAATAAACTCAATACCTAAATGCTTTTGTGTATTTCCCACCACTTGCTCTGTTGGGCAGCACCTACACTCATCCAGGCTGAATTTCCCTGGAGAAGTACAGCTGTGGTTAAATTCAGAAGCAAGGTAAAATGTAGCAGATGAACTGCACAACCACCGCCATGTGCATTTTTTGGGCTTAAGCAGCAGTGCTTCTGCACTGATCTTTTGTTACCCACAAGTATCTATGGATTTGAAAGCCTGGTAAATTTTGGCAGGAAAGGGGAAGCATTGTACTACAACAAAACTCTAATGTTTGTGTTCAAACTGATGTTTTGTATAAACAAATCATCCCCTTTGATGTTAGCCTGTACATTACCTTTTGTGAGCAGTAAAGACATGGTGGAAAAGGTGCTCCTGGAGGACGAGCAGTGACGGGAGGTAAATGAGTTCACTCTGTCAGTGTGCACGGGCACCAGGTTAGGAAGAGTGGCCACTTTGGCCTTTGCTGATCATCTCCCTTCTGAAAGCCTAGCAGAGGCTGTGGGCTCCCAGGCAGGCTTCTTAGAGCATTTTGAAGATGTCCAAAACGAAATGTACACTGGGACAACTCCCAGTCTCCTACAAAAACCCCTTTTGAATAAGTAGCAGGTTTATCTGGAAGGCTAAAGTTTTAAGTAATGCCTCTGTTAGGATTTCTAGCTAGTAGAAGCATTGACAAGCATGCTGTTCTCCCCAAGGAAGAGCAGGACTGTCACTGCAGCTGCTAGGTGTAATCTGGAGCTATTACATTAGTACAGTCATGCAGTGTTTTATACCCAGGAGAGCACTTTTGTACTCTAAAATCAGATTTGGAGCCAATCTAAATGATCATTTCCTCGAAGTTAAAATATCACTTTAAAGTTGGCAGAGTCTGAGAGCAGCTTTTAGGGTGCTAAAAGTAGTATCACCTAATAGTTGCTGGCTTTTTGAACTTAAAAAAGACTTTCTTGATGCAGAAAGCTGTATTTGCTTCACTTTTTTTGTGCTGGCATCCATGGAGGATCAGTTCCCTTCAAGTTAATGCCTGCTACATACTTTGTTTTCCATACTTCATCTAGTGCATTTTAATGAATTTCCTTAACTGAAAGAACTTTTACACAAGGGGGAAAAAAAGTATTTCCTGTTTCTGTGCTCTATAATGATCCTGTCAGCCAGAAAAGCATTCAGTAGTGCCTTTTCCACTCAAAGACCAAGATATCTTAGTTCTAAAGTGGCAAAATTCAGTTTTCATGTTGTTGAACAGGTAAGGTGAAGATCAGTGTTCCAAGTGCTGATAATTAGATGGAACCTTGTATCTATGCCATAATCCACTGTAGTATTTGTATACAAATTTGAAGCCTTCATCCTGCCAGTTCTGTTGAATTGTACAGACTTGGAATTTAAGAAAATTCCTTCTTGTATTGCTCAGGCTGTGCAAAAGTCTGTGACCATGTGTATATTTTCACTATTAGGTGTATGTAATTGCCTTACAGAAATATTTTACCATCTGAAAGGTAGAAAACAGCTTCAGTGTTAATGAGTAAAAGGTTCTTAATTTTTAAGAAGTACTATGTAGTCTCTTTAACCTTCTCATTGACCTGACTCATCCTAAATCCTATCATCATTAAATATCATTCTCTGTGGCCAAAAGGTCAAACAGTGACAGCAGTTGCTGATGCCAGAGTAATGGAATAAACACAGCAATTTTAATAACTGCTTTGCTTCTCCTTAAGCTTGTACAAATGAAATGGAAATGGAAAGTAGTGGAGAGGATATGGCATTTCAGGAACAACCCATTGCTGGTGATGGCCCTGATCAGGAATCAGCTGTTGGGTGTGTCACAGAAGGTAAGAAAGTTTTGCGCTCTGAGAAAATACCAGTTCAGAACCCTTCAGAACCAGAACCCCCTTCCAGTCAGTAAGATTTGCAGTTCCTTATAAATGCAAGAGGAAAAAACACCTAGAAAGCAGTTAGGAGACACATTGCAACAGTTCTGAGCTCTCAAGCAAGAATTTCAACTTCTTTGCTGAAGAAGTGTTTTATGAAGGCAAGGAGAGTCTTCAGAATATTGGTGTTGCTTTACTTTTTGTTGTGTTTGTTTTACTTTCTTGTTGGGACTGGCTTTCCCCAAGCTGGAAAAATAGTTGAATGTTTTGTACACTGGAAGTTTGTAGTAAAACCCAGTGATTTGTTGCTCTTCAAATACAGTCAGTCACACTTTTTTTATGGTTGTAACTCCACAGGTATCCTTGGTTAAGGATTTCCTGGGGTTTTTTTCCCTTTGTAAGTAAAAGATAATCTTCCAGCCAGGGTTGCAGCTGGTCATCATTTTTGTTTTGGGAGAAACTGCATCTTACCAAACACACAGGGAGGAGCAGCTAAAGAAGGGTCAACTCCTCTAAATGTGTTAGTGAACAATATCAAGGGTACAGAACTCACCAGTATGTCCCATTCAGTCCCAGATGATGTTGGAGGATGGTTGCTCTAAGAGGAGACAAGAAACTTGCATTTAAAGACAAAGTTAAAAAAAAAAACCCAACTTTTCCAATTAGCTGTGATCACTCAGTTGTGTGTCACAGCCTGTGGTAGAAGGGCCATGATTTAAACTCTGAAGAAATATTCATAATAAAATGCTGGCTGTGATCTTAGTGGCTGAGGAAGTTGTAGCAGTTTGAGTTTAAGAAGAGTGCAAATGTAATAGTAAGTGGCCTGTAAGAGAATCAGGGCCCATCAAAGGAAGATGTGAGAAGCCAAATTCAGAGCAAAGAATGTGCTTCTTTATAGAGTGGAACAAGAACTCTGGAACTCCTTGATGAAGAAAGTTATGGATGAAAGTGCTTGATTTGGTTCAAGGGAAGGCTGGACAAATATTTTTGAAAGAAATTCATAATACATTAGTAAATTAAATTAAACCAGCAGCAGCTGTTTTCATTTTAACTGATTTCCTAAAGTCTGAAAGAGTTTTAGGAGGAAAATGTTTTTTGTTTAAATTTGTCCTGTTCTTCTTAGCTTTTTGAAAGTGTTGGGACAGTAGCTTAAAATACATTAATTTATGATAGCATGCATCTTCAATACACAGAAATTAAAAAGAAGAAACTACTTTTGGCTGCCTACCTGGAAATGTGTGTTCCGTTCCTCAAAAATTAATCTTGGGTCTACTTTCTTGTAATTTACTCTGCTGTGTTTTCAGGGAAGAAAAAATAATGAACTAAAAATGTAGACGGCTGTAAAAATAGATACAAAGAAAGATATTTATGAAGTATATTTTAAGCTACATATTAAATTCACTGAAGTAAAGTGATATGTGCTTGGCCTGCACGATGTGTACCAAGTATACTTGTTGACCAGTACACCAGAAGTTTTTTTCTTTTTCACAGTGAGCCTTTAATGTGGTTGTACTTAATTACAGGCATATCACCAGAAGAAAAGACCACACAGCTGGAAGCAGAAGTCTCTCTTGAAATCAGTTCAGCTGTAATGGAAATGTCTCCTAAAAAGACACCAGCATCTGGTGACAGTCAGACTGAGAAAATGATGGAGGTGGTGGAAGGTGTTCAAGCTGTAGCACAGCAGGAGTTGGACAAACAAGCTGAAGAGACACAGCTGCCTCAAGGTAGTGTGGAGGTATCAGAAGTGTCCACAGCAGACTCTCGGTCTCTGTCTTCAGTACCTGAGGCCATGACTGTGACACCAGAAATGCTGGAGACTGAAAGAAAAGGAGATATTTCTGTCCCTGTAGAACAACAACTGGAAATAATAAAAGTGCAGAAAGATGTAGAAAAGGAAGAAACCCATGAGAAGTCAGAAGCACCAGCTCTTCTAGAAGCAGAAACTACTGCTTCAAATGGAGGTGTTGCAAATAGTTCACCAGTCGGAGACAAACCCATAAAACCACCAGCTGAGACTTGCCCCTCACTTCCCCCATCACTTAACCTAAACAAGACAAACGTGTCTTCCTCACCAGATGTGTCTCTGGACTTGCATTCTGCACGAGATGTGCAGCACAGTCAGCCCCCCGTGCTGCCTCCAGCTGCTGGGAGCGCTCTCCCAGCCACCTACATATCAGTCACTCCAAAAATCGGCATGGGAAAACCGGCCATCACCAAACGCAAGTTTTCCCCTGGAAGACCCAGATCCAGACAGGTAAGCACATGCAGTGTTTCATTATATGTTTATTAAAATTTGGTATAACTCATCAAATTCATCTATTTTCTATAATATGCATTTATTCTCCTAAGCGAGCGTTAGTTTATTTCTTCAAGGAATTAATGTTCTGGTAAATAATTAAGAAGTCAGCCATCATAAAGCTTTTCCGGTGAGAATTTAGGTTTCTTTTGGTTCATGGTTAGAGCAAGCTAGAAGAAAATTTGTTGTATTTTTTGTACAATATGCTACAAGTGCAGATATAATGCTGTGCTTTTTAACTTCTAATATTTTTCATATACTCATTTATTTTGGTACTTTAAAAATGTGTTGAAATTTCTTAAACTGGCTCTAGAGAAGAACCTTCTGCAACTCTGTGTCCATTACTCTGCCAGATATTTTCCTGATCAACATTTCTAATGGTGTGGTAAATAATTCTGTGGTTTTGTTACATTAGGAAATACCATGCAAGAACTGTCTTGTACAAATCGTTGTGGTTTGACTAGGATTAAATTTGATAAGTGAAAAGAATCCTCAAGTCTATCACTTTCTGCAACATCTTGCTCTCTATTCGAGTCATGTTCCAGGGAAAATGGTTTATCAGTCCAGAGTATTCATTTCTTGTTGGTGAAATTCTATACCAAAAGTGTGTCAGTGTGACAAGTTAGTGTTTCATTTTCTCATCACAACTTATTTTTAGTCTTTGGAAGTTCCAGGTTGATGATTTTATGCTTTTCTGGACTTTGTGTTAACAAAGCTTTTTTATATATTTCACAATTCTTGCAGTTTTTACATGTCACCTAAGGGCTCAAAAGTTTTGCTTGCTAAGGTATGAGAGAGTGTTCTGAAAGGTTTTTCTGCTGTTTCCACTGAGTTTAGGAGATCTCTGTTTTTTGTGCTGCAGTTAGGCTTTCCTGGGTCACTGTACAGTAAGGTCTGTATATCATATTTGCAGAAATAGTTACTGCCTTTAACAGTGGAAAATTTCTCTTCAGTATTCTTAAGTTCCTACTCTGGCTTTTGATGAGGGACTGAAAGCTGTTGAATGATGTTCTGTAGACTACGAAAAAAAGAGATTTTTAAATGTCCAGTTACAGGCAGGTGTTTTCCTTTTGAGCAAGATGTAATTGGACAAATCCTTAATGTGGAAGGCATGTATTTAAATCACTTTGGATTGCAGACAGAAATAGGTCTAGGTTTATTTTGTGGGGGATTTAAATTATTCTTTCTGCTGAAAACATTCATTTTTTATAAGAATTGTGTACTTTTCCAAATAGAGAGTTGTGGATAGGAGCAGAAGCAAAATCACAGAATGGGTCATGTTGGAAGGGATCACAATGAGCCATCTGGCCAACCTTCCTGCTCAAGTAGGGTCATCTCAGAGCACGTGGCCAGGATTGCATCCAGACAGTTTGGTTTCCTGTTACACGAGGATCTGTGGGATAGGTTGGAAGGCAAGCAGGCAGTTTTTCACCAGGTATAAAACCAGAGAAATAAGACCTGTTGTTTCTTTGTGTCAGTACTACAGACACTTCAGAATGGATGTTTTCTCCAGTTCTGGCTTTTGGAAAGCATCATACAGGTGCTGGCAGCTGAGAAAAGTGCTCTTTGGTGATGTTCCATCATGTTTTCCACGCCATTGTGACTCCACAGATCAAGAAAAGACTTAAGCTTATTTTAAAACATTTTAGTCTAACTCAGTGTTTCAGTTCCTGTTCATCTGGAGGTGATCACGTTGATTTAGAAACAAGTAAAAAATGGGGAAAACAATTCTGCAGGAAAAGGTGCTTCTGTGAAGTTGCAGGTGTAGCTGTTGGAATAAACCAGGTCATGTGTGATTCTTCTCTGGGTGGCACTGAAGAGGAATTAATCACTCTCAAAGATGGGTAATTGTATGGGTTTGGGGTCTGCTTCTTTCTGTTTAAAAAATAGCACGTATTGCTGTTGTGTGGCTTTGTGTCAGGTGTGAGGCTATGCCATACAAATGTTACCTTGCAGCTGCAGGAGTTCTTGCCAGCCTGTCTTAGAGGACAAGGGAGAAAGTTACACAAGTTGGGGCTGGTTTTTTGATTAAAGAGATTGTGGCTCCTGTGCCTGATGACGTTAACATTGGTTTCACCCCTGCTTTCTTCTGTTGTGCAAAGGAACTGCCATTGCAGAACTTGTTGCTTGTCCAGGTCTGCACAGGTTTAAAATAGTTCCTTCGTGGAGTCTGATGAACTCTGTGAACCCCAAAGACAAGCCAACACAATTTCACAGATGGTAATACTCTGCACTTTTTCCTAGAAGTGTGAAAGCTTCTAATATGTAGTTTGCTTTGTTGGAACATACTTTTCCTGTTTTAAAAATACAATAAAATACCTGTTGCAATGAGGTTATGGAACTTCCTCTAAAGAAGAATAAGAAAAAAACTTCTCTGAATCCTGGATATATTTCTCCTCAATTTTATAAGACACATACTTCACTGGAGCCAGGGGAATCCATGTAAGAAAGATAGTTTCTGATTTGGATTTGTTCTCATTAAATTAATGTCTTGTGCTGGGCAGTAGGATGAATTACTAGCCCTTTTTTCAGAATCTGTTAATACAATTGCTGATAAAATATATTTGAATAATTATTCTGGTTTGACACTGAATACAAAGTTATGCATAATTTGAAGTGATTTCCTGTATTAGATTAGTAGTTTGCTTTAGTGATGTATCTGCAACACCACATTGCTCCTGTTTGGAGAGGACTAAAACCCATCTGAAAAATGAAGACAATATTCTGCTTAAAAAGGCTTCATGAGTCCCTTCCAGGGCTGCACTCTGTTGCTGGTGTCAGCATCCCTCTCCCCTTGCTGGCATTTTTACAGGCATCCCAACTTTGGTTAGAAGCAACAGGAGAAAATCCAGC
Source organism: Aleadryas rufinucha (assembly GCA_013397815.1). Taxonomy (NCBI): domain Eukaryota; kingdom Metazoa; phylum Chordata; class Aves; order Passeriformes; genus Aleadryas; species Aleadryas rufinucha. The sequence goes on along the minus strand of VZTH01015245.1, from coordinate 383,499 downwards.
TTCTAACCAGAAGGAGAGCTGTGTAGAAATGAAAATGTAGGTTCAGTTATGAACTGTATGAATTGGCTTTGACTGGTATGGACTTACTCCACTTTAGGGAGCTTGTCAGCTCCTGTCAGTAAGGTGCAATTCTGTGGACAGTGGTTTTTAGGACAGCATTATACATACCTTCACCTGCAGGAAGGCTGCATCCTGCTCTGTGAGAGGACCTTCTACCTGCCAGGCTCAGCATCTCACTGGGTTTTGTTCCATGGATTGTCTCCTGTTCTTGTTCCCCTACTCCATAGTGCAGCCAAGTTAGTCTTTACATGTGTATGAAATTTAATTGTTCATAGATCACAGATACTCAGTAGTAGCTGTCAGCTTGGTCAGGTTTTTACAGTGCTGTCCTTAGAGTTGTGTTTGTCCAGTATCTTCTCCATGGAATATGCAGATGCTCCACTCTTGCCTATGAACTGCAAATTCATGTCAGGGACAGGACCTCTCTTTACTAATTTCCAGATTTCTCTTTTCCAAAGCAGTAGTCTTAGTAGAAATTATCATGTAAGTTTATTAATGACTAATCTGACATAGATCCAGTTTGAAATAAATCTTCTCAAGGAAAATGATGATTTTCTGTGGAGATCTGTGTTAAATGGTGTTGTGTTTATTCTGTGAATTGAACAGATTTGAAATAGTTATTTTTACTATGGCACCGTGTACTGGAAAGCATAAGATTAAGTCAGTAAGTGGAAGACATTACAAATTTTGGCACTGAAACACTGGTAGAGAGTTGAGAATGTTCTGTAGAATAATTTTGAATAAAAAATAAACTGCTGGTTTTGTGAATTCCATAAATATTATTTTAGTATTATTTCAGAGTGTGTTTCTTGAGAAATGCCATGTTCAGAGATATTTAATTTTCATCGTGAAGATGTTGGTGATCACTGTTATGCAACACACTGAATACCTGTTGGTGTTTTAAGAGATTTTTTTTTAAATGAGACCAAAAAATGCAGAGCAGTGTGATGGGTTTGGATGTGTGCTGTCTTGGATGTTATGGCTTTTTTGCTGTCTTCATTTACATGGTATCACTAAGTATGTTGTTGTAAAGGTAGATATTGGAAAAAAAGATCAAAAAAGAGTCTTTTTCAAGGATCAGTTTTATGGTTTTCATGCTTGGTGCTTGGTTGGTTTTTTGTTTTGTTATATTTTTTTTTAATGAGGGGAGCTATATTTTCAAGTGATTGAAGTTTGTTCAGAACCCTAAAATTACATTAAATATTAAATTGCAAATCCAGCTTTGTGCATTTGCAATTGCAGTAGGATTCATAAAGCGTTAAGCAGCTAAACACAGTCAGTGGTAATTTAGTGAGATCTCCTGACCCTTGCTGACACTGGGTTTCCTTTTGTTATAATTTACTTGCAGCTGTGTTGTTCAATTTTGAGGACTCAAGAATATGATGGAGAATTAGAACTTCCTGTTTCTGTCACAGTACATAATTATTGCTGGGGTTCTGATGTAAATGAACTGAATAGAACTTTCTCTTCAGTGTTGTTTGGTAATAGGCATTAATTAAAAGCCAAAATATAATTACTGCATCTCTTTGATGTATTTCATTTGTTCGTGGTATTGTGGAAATGTGTGTTTTTAATTAAGTTTATCTGACCAAGAATTCAGATTTTTCTGATCTACAATAAAACTTGGATTAAATTTCCAATTTAATTCTTAACAATATGGTTCATGAATCATATACAATTCATTTTGTTTTGCAAGACTGAATATTTCATATTCAGATTTAATGTTCTTTTAGCTTTTTTAGTCTTTTGAATATACTTAATCACTAGAAAAGTTACCTTCTTAAAAGGAGAACAATTTTGGACCTCCAAAGTAAGAGTAGGTAATTTTAGTTGTTGATTAAGTTTTTTCAGCATGTTTATGGTCTTGAGTTTGACCCTAAGTCAGCATGTTCCTTTCTTTATAGATTGATGTAAAGATTGTTTCTTTGATAAATAGATTTTCTTTGTGTTGCTATACAGATTTTCTTCAAGTTGCCATATTATAAGAACAGTTACCTACCATGCATTACAAATTTTAATATAAATATAGGGGAAACTAATTAAAATTCAATAAAAGCTTGGATTTTATGTGCTAAAATTGACTGTTACTTGACATTAAAACTTTGGCTGGTATAGTTAAGGTAAATCTCCTGTGCCACAGACTTGCTGATGTAGTTGCCTACCAGTGTATGAAACCTCCTTTTTTTCCCCCATTTCTGACTTGATGTCCTTGTTATGTCATGAATGTTCTGTCCTTGTGCCTGGATGTGAACAGGGTCCATCCCAAGCTTTGCAGGTGCAGAAGGTTTCTGCCCAGCACTGTTCCCATCAGAGGGTGATGAACCTCTTGATCTGCGGAGTTGTCTGCATGATGACCACCTGTCTGAAGTCAAGGAAAAAAGTGGGATAGCAAAATCTTCCAATCTAAACTGTTTATTCCAGCACTCTCACTGGAACCCTTGAGCAGCTGCTGTCAGGAGCTGTTCTTCTGGAGTGGGTTTTGGAAGCTCCCTGGCAGAGGCATTGATGGCCATCCCAAGCACACAGGTGGTCTGGGCACTAAGCAGTTTGTAGGTTGTGTGTCCAGTTACCCCCTTGTGTGGGCAGAATTGTCAAGCTGTTGTTAAGTGCTGTGTTGTCCATATTCCTTCTCCCCTTCAGGCAGAGCTAAACTCCCAGAAAGCAGATTTATGCTGAATACAACTGTGTCCACACTGTGGGTTGTACCGAGTGTTGGTGTTTTTACCATGTGACTTTTGTCCATAATTAGGCTTTCAGGTCACTGACAAACTTTCTCTTTTGGCTCTGTTGTGCCTGATCACTTGAGGGATAGACCTGTTTTCAGTCAGTGGAGCTGTTAGCAAGACACCTCTTTACAGTCTGAGATAAATATATGTTTTGATGGAGTTGTTGATTCAAAAAAACCCTTATTTTCCAAATTCTTGATGGAGAAATTGCATTTCAGAAAAGAAAAAAACAAAAAACACACTTTGCAAAGCCATCTCATTTTCCTTGATGCTTATTATTATTGTACATCCCAGTATTCAAAGGTGTAAATGTGTTTGGGCTTTCCCTTGTGAGCAGTTGTGAATAGTTGGGACTGTTTGTATGCATGAGGTTATTCCATATCAGCCCTGTGATTCTGCTGCTGAATGCCATTCTGGGGAAGGTAAACCTGTACTTTTCATCAGTTCCACTTCTCATCCTGGTATTCAGTATTTTTCGCTCTCACAAATTTAGAATTAGGAAAATGTACTGTCCTTTAACTATTCTAATGTGTAAATTGGCAATGAAGTTATTTATGATGTCTGTCTCCTGCAGTCTTTATTCCGTGCTTGAGAAAGTTTTCCACAGAAATGCTTGTCTGTCTTAGCATTTCCTTCTAATTTTGCTGTATTTCTAATGATAGTCATACAGTATCTCACCATGGTGGGAACTATATAAATAGGGATAATAATTAGTTAAAACGAGTTTCTAGGTACACCATGTGGATGTATATTATTACATGTGCATAATAAATGTTAAAGTGTGATACCACAGCATAACATGGAAACACTGGGGTGAAAAAGAATTAGTGGTGAGTTTTTATAATGGTTTATTTGAGGCAAAATTGCAGGGATGAGCTCCTTTATTGATTCCCATGGCTATTTTCCTTTTCTTTTGTCCAGTGGTTTATTCATATTCCTTTTGTTTGCTGTGCTTCTCAGACTGGTTGTTGCTGTGATTGTGGGTAGTTTAGCCTCAAAAGTCAACTAAGGCCATCAGTTCTTTCAAAATGTGATTTGGAATAGAAAAGGAGATGTTACCACCTCAAAATGTCTTCTTCGCTGATGCAATAAAATTTAGGCATGTAATCTGTTGTTGTTATGATTGCTTGCTTTAGATTTGTATTCAGCTTTGTTTATAAAACTCATTTTGTTGTATTTGACCATCAGTTGGAAGTAAATATTCATTTTAGGGTATGTTTCAATGAGCACCTAAAAATTTCCCACCTTCTACTCACTCAGTGAACTAATTGACTACTTAAGTTAATGTAGAAATGCCTATGCCTGCATGTGCTTTGCTTTTCAGATTATTTTTTTTTGTTGCTTGCTTTTTGCTTTTTGCTTTTTTGCTTTTTTTTTATGTTGCAAAGTTTTATACATCTATTTTCTCACCTACCGTATCCTAGGGGGCTTGGAGTACCAATAATACAGTGAGCCCACCTTCCTGGTCCCCAGACATTTCAGAAGGTCGGGACATTTTTAAATCCAGACAGCTTCCTGGCAGTGCCATTTGGAGCATCAAAGTGGTAAATAACTTGAATTTATTTTCATGTATCCATTGCTATCTTTCTACTGTAGAGATTAGTGATGAAATTCTGTATCTCACACCTTAATTAATCTTTCATTCTGATACTGTTTTAAGGCCTCTAAAAATTATTGGAGCTCTGGAGCTTCCAGGTTAAAAGATGTGAGCTCTCCAGAGTGTACAGTATGATGGCATTGCCTTGATTACCAGTGGCAAAGAATATTTTGTATTACCCAAATTTTGTGTGTGTTGAGTACATCCCTTTTTGTGGTTGGCTTTATTTGGCTGTCAAAATAAATTACCTGAAAAAGAAAATGTCCTTAAGACTGGCAGTAAGGTAAGCCAGGCATGGAAAGGAGCAGAGATCTGAAGGATGGCTTCAATTTGTTGCTGTTGAGAAATCCTGCAGAGTGGATTCAAAGTGACATCATTTTTAGCTGATGGGGGAATAAGTAACAACTTTCCTACCTGATTAGATGGACCAAAACCTGTATCCACAGTGACATTTAGAATTAAAAACACCTGAAGTAACTAAAGTAGAATTCTTTGGTTTAAATAAAGGCAAAAAAAAGCTAAATGATGAAACTGATAAATAGAGGTAGCTTCCCAGTGATTTAAGTTCATCTCACTTTAACTCTCATGCTAATTTTATTTTAATTTGACATCAGCTTAGCTTTTGCTGCTTTAAGCATTAATTTTCAGCTTAATATTCAGCATTAACATTGATACAAGTATGTGCTTATTTCTGTTACTAGTTGTGTGAAAATAACAATACTGATACCTGGCCTGAAACAGAAAATAAGAAACTTGTCAGAAGAGTTTCCATCTTAAAAAATTGATGATTGTATGTCCTGTGTGTGTATATGTATTAACTCCAGAGATATCTAAGGACATTTTTTGTTTCACCTCAGTACGTATAAATATGTCAGCCTCCAGTAGCATCCTCCCTTTCACTCCTCAAATATCATTGCATTACATTAACTTGGTGTGTGAGTCAATTTAATTTATCTTTCCTTTAATAGATGGATGTTAATAAAATTTTAACATTGAGATCCTTCAATTCTCCCTTTAATTATGACCATAAAGTTCTATATCTTCTTTAAAGCAAGAGTTGGAATATTTGAGAAATATTGTAGGGAATATTGAGCCCACAGTGCTTCTTTCCATCCAAAAAACTCCTGTCTCCATCAGTAAAGACTGTTCATGTCTGTTGGTGACACAGTCCCCAAGGAGCTTCGTTGCTTCCATCAACACTGTTTTATGAAGCAAATGTTTTGCCTTGGTATTAAAAGTATTTTGCAGCAAATGTTTGGATACCCCATATTCTCTACTCTATACTTGGGCTGTATGAGGAACCAGGAGATTATTGACAAATATGAAATGCAATGAATAATCTCAATGCTTATTGTGTAGTAGGAAAGGTGTTTATGTGAGTACATGCCGTAATTTTCATCAGTTACACAGATTAGAGGCTCTGAGACACATTGTAAAGATGTCTGATATATCAGCCAGAATTTGGGGATGTGATTGTGTTCCCTCTGGAAATGATTAGGGAGGATTAGGAATCCTCTTGTACTTAGTTCATTCTGAAATTTAAAAAAAAAAAAAAAGAAAAACCCCATAATTTCAAACTTAAGTCACAGTATGAGTAACAGGTAATTATTACTAAAAACATACTTGCCTTCCCAAAGATAGCTGTAGCTGAACACACTGAGTACTCCAAAGCACAACACTGCAACTCTGCATCTGCATCTTAAATAAGGAATGGAGAAAAGAAGCTGTCTGTAAATAAGTGGATATTGTTCAAGAAAAACTTCACATTATGGGGAATGTTAAACTGAGTGTAATGGAGAGAATTAACATAAAAAACTCTTCTCTGTATATGCTGAATTGAGAGAGTTTCATGGAGGCAGCTCCTGCTTTGCTTTGTGAGCAGGTCTGAATCCTAATAAATTCCAGGTTTCACTTGATTATTCATAGCATAAGAAAAACATCTATGATTACCAGTAATCAAGTGTCCAGACCCTGTGCAGAAGTCCCATGACTGTCTGGGCTGGCTGTTTAAAGAGAAAAGAAAAATGAATCACAGAATAAAAGATACATTTTGGAAACTTTGCAGCTGAGGTGGGGGGGAGGGGATGAGGGAAATGCATATTTCCAGTTACTCCTGAGCAGAAAATAAACATTCCTGATTTTGGCTGCTTTCTCACTGATGGTAAAGGTGATCCTATTATTCCATGTAAGTAATTAAAGGTATTTCACAGATTTATGCAGAGATTTAATGTCCATGCCCTGGTGTGCTCATACTCACCTGAAATCACAGCGTGTTTTTTTACTTATGTTTTTCCCTAGATGCATTGAACAAGTTTGAATCTCAAATAAAAAAGAACTTGAGGTTGCATTTACATTGTTACCTTACATTGACTAGGGCCGTGGATCAGGATTCCCAGGGAAGCGGAGGCCGCGTGGTGCGGGTCTGTCAGGAAGAGGTGGCAGAGGAAGATCAAAACTGAAGAATGGAGTCGGGGCTGTGGTCATTCCAGGGGTAAGGACATATTTTTTTAAAGTCATACTGCAGTCTGTTAATGTAACATAATTTTATTCAGCTATAATTCTTGTATTAAAACACTGCATAAAAAAAACAATGAGCACTACAGAACCAGGGGTGTTTGATGAAGCCTGGCTGTTACTTCGTGTGATGAAGAACTAGAACACTGCAGCTTAATGGGCCTGAGGCAATTCTGTGCTGCTCTTGCCATTTAAAGACACAACAGTTGGGAGTCTTAAAGTACTCCTTCCATTTCCTCGGGTGGAGAACATGCTGGGTAAAGGCAGCACTCACTGGAACAACCCAGAAGGAGAGAGCAGGGTTTGTGCATGAGAATGTTACAGCAGCCATAGGGGACCAGAGCAGAGAGGTCTTCCAGACTGAGTGCTGGGGCAAGAATGCAGAACAGAAGAGGCCTGGAGAAGGAGGCATTTCAACAGTTTGTGGCGTGGGGACTTGCTGAACAGGAGGTGGCATCTTTGCCTTGGGCAGCCTGTTTTGGAGCTTTCTTTCATAAATCTTCCCATTCACTTTAAAAAACTTTAGGAAACTACATTAACCTTTTTCAGTTCTGCAGCTCCTCAGCTTGTGTTTTAAGTGGCTGCCTCCTGGATTAGCTGCCTGCCCCTCAATGCTCTTAGAGAAGAGACAGTGGAAAGCTGGTTTCTATTCACCTCCTCCATCCATGCCACTCAGTTCTATAGACCTCCCTCATTTTTTTTCCTCCACTTTTGACTTGCTGGTGTGGAGAATGCCAGTATTTTGAGCTGTTCCTTGTATGGAAGCTGCTTCGTATTTCTGATCCAGTTGTTGTGTCATGTTAATTTCTTTACTTTGTGGACTTTCATCTGCCATTTTATAGCTCAGCACTCAGCTTTATGAAGTTCTTGTGTAGTTCTTTGCAGTTGTCTTTTGAATTTTATTACTCTGAATATCCCAGTCCTGTTGGCAAGCTTTGTCACCTTGCTTCTCACTTGGTTTTTCAGATTGCACACGAGTGTGTTGAGCACCACCACCTGTTAGCAGACAGGACCTGTCAGATTTCCACTAGTTCTATTCTCCCACATACTAAACTGATAATTTATTCCCCTCTGTATTTTGTGTCTTTTATCAGTATAGGGACCATTTCTCTAATTCTGCCAGTTTAACTTTTTTTAAGTAGCTGTGGTGAAGGACATTGCCGAAAGAGTTTGGTAGTAAAGGAAGTTGCATCAGTCGGATTTCCCTGTCCCCAGGTTTGCTGACTCCTTCAGAGAGCCCTTACAGATCGTGGTTTACCATAACTAAAGCTTCCTTGACTCTTTAACATATTATTATATCAGTGACTCTTGAGTTCTTTGTTGTGATCAGATGTCTATTATTCTGTACACAGCTTCTGTCCAGAAACCCTTGAGAAAATAATCATTACATTTGCTGTCTCCCATTCTTCAGAAGCACTGAAGTGATTGTAAGCAAGTGATTGCTCACTGCAGTTGATAGTTAAGCTACTTAATACTTGAATTGTTTTTAAAACTCGAAAATCCTTCACAGTCCTAGTCTGCCCCTCATAAGAAGAAGGATTTCAGTATGAAAAACTTGGAAATCTGGACTGCAAAACAATTCATAGTTTTTTTCCCCACTGTGGACTTGTCCTGTTTGAATGTTCCTTTTAAAGTTTGATTACCAGCTAGCCCTGCAGATTTTGAGAGACATCGTGTTCCCTGTGTTCAGAAAAGGACTTGCTCATTTTTGTGTCTTTGTGAAGTAATTCCTGAGACTCTCTTTAGAGCTGCATTTTTGTGTTCTTACATGTAATCTGTTTGAATTTATTGTCACACTTTCTGCTGCCCGTGTAATAATATCTTGGAATACTCTGGTGTTTATGATTTGAAAAAGGAACAATTGTTTCTATCATTTTTCCCTTTGAAAGCATTGGGTGGTCAAGATTCATAAGCAAATCTGTAATTTTAAACATACAGGATGAATTCCACTTAAGCTAGTCACAGGCGCCTTAATGAATTGGAGGCATTCACATAATTATTTTGGTGTTACAAAGCACAAATCTGTACTTCAAGAAAAGCTGAGGTTTCTAGATCAAACTTATAAAAGTTTTTGTAATTGAACAGAGGAGAGTGAGTTAGGTAACTTGCTATAAATACAAAATGGACATCACTCGCCACAATTTCCTACAGAAATTTGATCCTTTGAGTCATCAAGTAGATGGCAGTTCCAGAGTTCCAGAGATGTGGCTGCCTTGTTATAGAGTAGATGAAGTTAGCAACACCAAGAAATCAGCCTTTTGCCAGATAAATGTTTGAAGTGGGAGTATTTTCAGTCAGTTTGCACAAAATGATTCTTACTCAGCGTGGGATCAGTGGACAGCCACACAGATTTCGAAATACCTTAGTGTATCTTGGGAACAGGGAAGAAGGTTAATGCATGATGGGTCAGTGCTGGGATTCAGCAAACACCAGCACTGCAGTGATTCAGTCCTTCAAATTCTGCTTTTTTGAATGTGCAATTACAAGAACTTTGTGGAACCTCTGGAAAAGTAGGTAAGGGAAATGTTCTCCCTGAAGGTATTAAGGTGTTTCAGGTGCTTTGTAGTTAACTGGTCAGTTGCAGTCGTGCTGCAGTGCTCTCAACTATTTGGTAATTAAAACACCTAAAGAATATATTCCCTTTTTAGCTGCTTCTCAGTAAATGCTGAGTTTCAGAAACTATATATCAGAAGGATTCCTCTAGCTGATGTAATGATATTTGCATTTCTCCTGTTTGGATTTGTAAAGGATTTAAATTATTATTTAAACAAAACTTACCTGTGTAGGACTTGCACTGTGTTTAAAATAATCCACATTTATATAATTGGAACAGCTGGTAAAACAAAGTTACATTTCTCTATCATGCATATGATCTTTTATATGGAACTGTGTGCCCTTATATTCCTGGTTCAGAGATAATAGTTGGGACTGTTAGTTTAAATTCATGGACAGCAAATTCTGTATTGCAAGATTTGCATGAAAGTCAGAACACAGTTGAAGTCTTTCATTCTTGTTTCTCTTCTTGAGAAGCTGTACATGAATATGCTGAATTACTAAAGGGCAGGTCAGAATAAAAATCACTTGATGGAAAAGAAAAATGACTGTCTATAGTAAGAGCTGATGGGTTGAGATCAAAACAGCTGTTTCAAGTTCAGTGCAAGTTTTCATGGCCAAGATAGATAAGCCTCATAAACTGCTTACAGCGAGTAACTTTAGAGCTCTTGCTTATTCCTCTAACATACTTGGAACATTAGCTAAACCACATTTTAGGCAATATGGGACAAACTGTATTTCTGCAGTTGCTCTTTGAATTAATACTCAAAAGTCTGTCGCTGCAATTAACTTTTTGATAAAAAGAACTTCAGTGTTTACGTGCAGGGAGCAGAGCAGACTGGGTGCAGTATGACAATTTCTGCTTAGTGATTTTTTTCTTAGACTGTGTCTTTCCTTCCATTTCCATTTGGAAGTGCAGTGGGGTAATATGTGAGGGTGACAAACGGAGAGGAAAGAAAATGTTTGTAAAGCTATAATACTGCTTGTACTGATGAGAAAATGTGAATTAAGGCAGTAATTTCTGATGGAGGTAGCTTTTTATGAAAGTTTAAACTGTATGAATAAATATTTGCGAAACTCAGACAATGTTTCATTTTGTTTCATGTCTTATAAAAAGTGATGTGCTTGCTATTTATGTTTTGTGTTTTTTTAATAGGTCACAACCATGGATATTTCATCTAACAAAGATGAGGAAGAAAACTCAATGCATAATACAGTTGTCCTCTTCTCTAACAGTGACAAGTTCACTCTCCATCAGGTTAGGATCGTAGTTACGATTTTTCTTTTCGTTTCCCTGCTCTTAATTAGAAAAAAGTGAATGAATGTCCTTGTTAGGAGTTAAAGTATCCAGCAAGCTAGTTGGGTTTTACAGTTACATGTTTTCAGAATGCAGTGTCTGGCACGTGTTGAGAGTCTGCTCTTGTGTGTCATTGCAGGATATGTGTGTGGTTTGTGGCAGTTTTGGCCAAGGTGCTGAGGGCCGGTTGCTGGCCTGTTCCCAGTGTGGGCAGTGTTACCATCCATACTGTGTCAGTATTAAGGTGAGTGCTGTTGTTACACACAAAAACTACTTGATTACACTGTTTTCATATTGTATTTTAGTAGCACTATGCTGCCTTTGGTTTTGTGGTAATTAGGGGAGTCATTAACTTGTTAGATATTCATCAGCTAATGTGACCATTATTTGTATGCGACTTGTGAAAGACTTTAATTAAATGTCATTTTATAGTATGCATAGCCTCAAGAGAAATTAACCTTTTTGTAATTTCACAACCATAAATAGCGCTGATTATCCAGCAGTTGGTTAAAATAACAGTTTGAGATATAAGCTTTAAACCTAGATATAAGCAGAATTCAAAACAAAGAAAAAATTATACTACTGCATCTTCATTTACTAGGGGCATAAGGTTTAGTTGATTCAATTTGCCTGTTGGCTGTCAGAATTGACAGCAGTTGGAGTGGTTAATTAATACATTTTACATTCATTAGTCTAGAAGAGAATGTGTGAAAATTAAATTTGAATGCTGTGAAATGACCTAGCAAGCACAAAATAAGCTATTTACTGCAATATATACACTACACTTTTCATTGGTTGTGATATAAGGGTATCTGTGTAAAAGTGGGATTTTTTTTAAACATGTCAAAAAACTTTACTTTGCACGAACTTTACAAAATGCCATATGCGTATTTCATGCAATTATAATTTGACTTTTTGTTTATGTACTACTCTTGCATTATATATTAATTGCAGTAAGTTAGCTGTTTGCTTCAGATGACTAAAACTCCAGCACTGTGGCCACATCATGACATGAGAGGATCAGGTTTGTGACCTCTTGAGGAACCAGAATGTACACAAGTCTCTGGGGCCTGACAAGATGCATCCCAGAGTCCTGGGGGAATTGGCTGATGCAGGTGCCATGCCACTTTCCATATTTGAAAAGTCCTGGCAGTCAGGTGAAGTCCCAGGTGACTGAAAAAGGGAAGCATCACACCTGTTTTTAAAAAAGAGTAGAAAGGAGGACAGTTTCTCTCTGTTTAATCCATTCCTGTTTATTGAAGCTTCAGAAAGTCTAATTGATAAAAGAGCTCCTTGAGATGTGAGTGGTGTGCCCACAAGAGCATCCTGAGCTCCACAAGCCAGAGCTTAATTTATACGTTGATCACACTTCACTGAGCCATTTTCAACTAATTCTCACCTTGCCTTTTGCAGATTACTAAAGTGGTACTTAGCAAAGGTTGGAGGTGCCTGGAGTGCACAGTGTGTGAAGCCTGTGGGAAAGCCACAGATCCAGGGAGACTCCTCCTGTGCGACGACTGCGACATCAGCTACCACACCTACTGCCTGGATCCACCCCTGCAGACCGTGCCAAAGGGAGGCTGGAAGTGCAAATGGTGTGTTGGGGCCTGGGGTCAGAAAAGCTGACTGCTGGCCTCTTCTGCTTCTCTCTGTCACTTGGTGTTTGTAACGTCAGTTGAATTGTAACAAGGTTTTAATTGTGTCTAAGTCAGGTGTATTAAACAAAGCCAAAAAAATGCTTTTTTTGAATTGTTTCATTTAATTATCGGTCTATTAGGGAAACTCTTATCTCCTCGTAGAACTGCTTCTTCATATCAAAAAACACATAAGTAGAAATAGACAGAATTTTTCTTTTGAAACTCTTATAAAAAAAATTCCAATTTACATTCATTGTAATCGTCCCAGTGTTCAGTTGGAAAATGAATGCATGTTTCACCCAAGTGTTCTTGAAATAAAACCCTGTGAAAACCACTTGTTTTACTTGGGTGAAACACAAACAGACCAGACTTCTCACATGGTTAAGTCTCCGATCTCAAAGTGAATGGCAACTGGAAGCACGAACTCTTTTGACCTGTTGAGCTGTTACAAAAACCCATCTGCCTGCTTTTGCAGTTTGAAGAGAATTATTAATTAGGAACTTTCTTTAAAATGTGTAAAAAATGTTGTTAAGCATTTGTGGTTAAATATGTTGTTAAGTCAAAACTTAATTACTCACCTCGTTCTAAGTGGGAGAGATTTAAAGCCACTAAATAATCTTCCCATGAACTGAAAGTAATAGATGTTTTTGTCTGTTCTGCAGGTGTGTTTGGTGCAGACACTGCGGAGCAACTTCTCCAGGTTTAAGATGTGAATGGCAAAATAATTACACACAGTGTGCTCCCTGTGCAAGTTTGTCCACCTGCCCAATCTGCTACCGCACGTACAGGGATGAGGAGCTCATAATTCAGTGTAGACAGTGTGATCGGTAAGGATTTCTAACATTGCACATGTTTTTCCTGTTCAAGTCTTACTTTAATTTTTTCCCCGTAATGTAAAAGCGTAGAGATGAAGGAAGTGGTCTTGTGGTAAAGAACACTGGATTATTGAGTCTCAGAAGTCTCTTAGTAGTGCATTCCTGGTTGTACCACAGACTTAACTGTCTGACTCTGGGCAAATTAATTAATCACTCTGTGCCTCTTCCCCGCTGCCCTGTAAAAACAAAACTAATTTACCTTACAAAGACTACTGTTGTGAGGCTGAATCTAGATTACATTGTATAAAGTAATTAAAATTATTGCAATATAGGGAGAAAATTTTCTTACTAAAACATATTTGGGAGATTGTTTTATGGAGAATTCCTTCCTTTGGAGGGAACCTGATTCTGTGGTTTCTCCCTAAAAGAACTCAAACTAAACAACTATTTCCCATTTACTTGGACCATAGACTGATACTTGGGTCTCCTAAAACACCACCTATTTCCTTTAAATTGTATTTTTTCCCCCACTTAATTTCTAGATGGATGCATGCAATCTGTCAGAACTTAAACACAGAGGAGGAAGTGGAAAACATAGCTGATATGGGTTTTGACTGTACCATTTGTAGGCCATACATTCCACCAACAAACGGTAAGAAGCCGATTGAAACCAATGGCAGGATTACACACTGCAATGAATAGGTTTGGGATTGTGTTGCGGTTCTGTGCTCTCGTGGAGGTTTGGCTCGTGGTAGAAGTAAGATTTTTTTTTCCGTGTTTGTTTTAAGGGCTCTTGTGGAAGTGTCCTCGGCTCTTTTGCACCCTCAAGTGATTTAGGCCAGAGGAAACCTCATGGGAATTCTGGGTAGAGATATTGAAGATACGGATAAACTGCTAAGAGCATTTGGTAGTGAATGGGTCAAAGGCATCTCACTTTGTCAAGTGGAAGGAAGAAAGCTCAGTTCCCTAAAGTTACATCTGCAGAAGAATCTGAAAATTATTTCTAAGCAGAAAAAGTTTGTGTATTTTGATGCTTTGAGGCTGTCTGAGGCAGCAGTAGCTGTAACAACAGTCTCTGTAAACATTTTTCCCCTCCTCCCTTGTGATCTCTTAATGCTTTTTCCTCACCTCTCCCAGTATTCAAGGCCAGCGCTTCCCTCCCTAGCTGCAGTCTCTAAAAGAATTGGCCATACATTTTTGTTTGGGAGTAGTCACTTCCTTATTAATTAAAATGTGTAATTCCTTAATTAAAATGTGTAATTCCCTCTGATGAACTTTGGACTTCTCGGGACACGGATACCGGCAGCCTTGTTGGTCTGTATCACAGTTCTGTAGCAGTGGCACTTCAGGAGCTGAGGTTACTGCAGTTTAAGCACATTTACAGCATCTGGTTCCATGGGATGGTGCTGGTTAATGTTCCTGTGACTGGCCTGTCAGCAGTTAGGCTGGCCTGTGACATGATTTATAGTCTTGCTGCAAGGCTGGTAGCCCAGGTCTGTTTTCCCTGCTCGTCAGCTCAGGGAAGTTGCTGCTTCAGTCAGCTGCTTTAACATTGACACCTATTCCCATTTTTAGCATAAGCACGTGAAAGTGTTCATATTACCCCTTTATTGGGGTATCACAAGAGAGCGGTAGGAGGAAGGTACAAGAACTAAGCAAATGTTTCAAGAAATACTCATATCCATGAAGAAGATGTCAGGAAGATTGGTTTTCCTGATCGAGACTGAAGAGGTTGTGAGGCATGTGCTCGAGAGGTCTGCCAAGAAGAGTTCAGTAGAGCATCTAATGTCCCTTAACACTGGCATGTCCTCATCACAACAGTAATTGTAACTTACTGACCTGACCTTGGAGGTTTATATGCTCCCTGCTGGAGCACTTCCAAGTAACCCATTTTTATCACTAATAGAAGAATGACTGATGCTTCTGTATTTCTGCAAGTCACTTCATTGTAAAGATCTGCTTTCAAAAATTCAAAAGGAAAGAGGTTTTGTAAGTGGGAAAAAGTAAGAAACTTGCAGGTGTAACACAGACTTCTGTTTATTTTGATAATAAGCTTTGAGTAGTTAAAGCAAAAAGATCGAATTAAGAAATACTCCTTTCTTTCTCTTTGGAGCTGGCAGAGCTATCTTTTAGAGAGAATTAAAGCCCATGATATGTGAGATGGAACAGCTTCACAAGATGGTATCAGAGGTGTTTCACTTCCAGGCAGAAGCTGGCCCCTGAGTTAGTCCTTCCTGCACATGTCCGTGAAGTCGTGTTGCTTAGGTTTGGGTTCCAAGGAATAGGAACCAGTCCCTCGGGTGTTCCCAAGCTTTCTTTCCAGGTTTTTTTCACCTTTTTCATAAGACAAGTTTCTCTGCTTATTCTTTCCTGTTTTGACTCAGTATTAAAACCTCTCTAACACATGTACATTTGCACAGTTGCATGTCTGAATATGTCCTTTGATGCATGTTCATAGAAATACCTGCATGTACTTTTATATGAAATGTTTCGGTCTTTCATGAATTCTTCTAAAACTCCCCTGAAAATTTTCTGTAATTTTTTGTTTCAAAATGAGAAGAATTAGGATTTGGTAAACTTGGAGAAACAAATGTTAGTTAGCAGTAGAAAGCTTAAAATGTATCGTATTGTGGGATTCTTACTGGGATGGTTCTTACCCTTTCCATTTGATGCATCATAGGTGTGTTGCAAGTATTATTACAGGGTTTTTAACCACTTTCTAGAAGAAACAAGAGCCTCTCAACCTAATAAAACATTGCAGGTGTACTCTTGGTGAAGAGTAAATGTTTCTAGTGTGTAGGTATTGAGAAGGAGCTTTCATTTCTCTTTCTTCAGAAAGTGGAAACTTTTTTAAATTTGTAAGAGCTCTTCCCTAGCTCATCATACCTGATAATCTTACAGTCATCTTCAGGAAACAGAAATAAAAGATAGTGTTTCTCTTCTTGAATGTGCATAAATATCTGAAGCCAGAATGGTAAGATTTGCTCCAATGTAGTGTACCAGAAACCTTCATTACTACGTTATTGTGAAATAGCCATCTCTGATCAGTGTTTTATCAGGTTCCTTTTAGTACTGTCTCACGTTATAACATATGTCCCCCAGCATACTGCTGTGTCCTGTAGAAGAATTTTCAAATTCTCATGACTAGATGCTAGCAGGTAGCAGCTTTAGGTAGCAGCAGCTTTCCCCCTGTGCTGTAATTCCTGCAGGTTCAGGAGAGGTGTGTGTGTCTCATCCACATCCACTCCTGGACAAGCAGTTGTTGACATCTCCTCATCAGTTCTGCCTTTGTGTCATTTGCTCTTGTATGTCATATGCCCCATCTGCAAATTCCATCCTTCTTCACTTACTCTCATCCTCTCTCCATCCAAACTCCAGCTTCCTCCTCCCTTGGTGCTGTTTTTGTTCCCCTGCGGGATGCAGAGGGACCAGCTCTGCCTGGTTTTCTGTAACCAGTTAGAGCTGATCTGGTTGCAGTTTCTGAGGCTGCCTGTGTGCAGTTATTTCTCCTGGGGCTCACTCAAGTAAACGTGCCCATGGAGGAAGTGAGGATTTGGTATCACTTACCCCTGTCCAGGAGTGCCGGATAATGCCAGTGAGACACATTATGGCTGCCAGTCTCTTGTATCATTTTCATTAAACGGATAGAATTTTTCTTCATTTTGAAACTTAATTCTATGTACTTTACAAATACAAGATACAAACCCAACATAATACTATGTGTTAAAATATAGGCTTTTGATTTTTTTTTTATTATTTGGCACATTTACTATGTCACCTCTAATGTTCTGGTGTTACTGTATTTACCAAAAAAAATCCCCGTGTCATTGACACAGTTATGCAGGCACCCAATAAAGAGTGCTCTGCTAGTGCTGTATTTCTACATCAACTATTCCACTCTGTCCCATATGCTGGTTTCATTTTTTCTTAGAATTGTTCTTTTCTATTACAGCCTTAAAAATGGAGTCCCCTTTCTTTTCTCATCATATTGTATTCTGTTGCAATTATTTACTTTCAGCTGGAGCTACTAAATGCTGTACAGTATTCAGCACGTTCAAACCATTTTGCAGATAAGTTGAACAGTTTTAGTTAAACTTCATCTGAATGCCTCAGAAAGCACTTTTTTTTCCATTTTAATTTTTTTTTCCTTTGGATAGGCTTTCTCTAACAGTACTATGCTTTTCTGCTATCCATTTTATTGATTGTAATCCTTAATCTGCACTCTAATTAGCTCCTTTTCTGGAAGTCTGTTTGATACTGTCTTCANAAATGTTTCTAGTGTGTAGGTATTGAGAAGGAGCTTTCATTTCTCTTTCTTCAGAAAGTGGAAACTTTTTTAAATTTGTAAGAGCTCTTCCCTAGCTCATCATACCTGATAATCTTACAGTCATCTTCAGGAAACAAATAAAAGATAGTGTTTCTCTTCTTGAATGTGCATAAATATCTGAAGCCAGAATGGTAAGATTTGCTCCAATGTAGTGTACCAGAAACCTTCATTACTACGTTATTGTGAAATAGCCATCTCTGATCAGTGTTTTATCAGGTTCCTTTTAGTACTGTCTCACGTTATAACATATGTCCCCCAGCATACTGCTGTGTCCTGTAGAAGAATTTTCAAATTCTCATGACTAGATGCTAGCAGGTAGCAGCTTTAGGTAGCAGCAGCTTTCCCCCTGTGCTGTAATTCCTGCACGTTCAGGAGAGGTGTGTGTGTCTCATCCACATCCACTCCAGGACAAGCAGTTATTGACCATCTCATCAGTTCTGCCTTTGTGTCATTTGCTCTTGTATGTCATATGCCCCATCTGCAAATTCCATCCTTCTTCACTTACTCTCATCCTCTCTCCATCCAAACTCCAGCTTCCTCCTCCCTTGGTGCTGTTTTTGTTCCCCTGCGGGATGCAGAGGGACCAGCTCTGCCTGGTTTTCTGTAACCAGTTAGAGCTGATCTGGTTGCAGTTTCTGAGGCTGCCTGTGTGCAGTTATTTCTCCTGGGGCTCAAGTAAACGTGCCCATGGAGGAAGTGAGGATTTGGTATCACTTACCCCTGTCCAGGAGTGCCGGATAATGCCAGTGAGACACATTATGGCTGCCAGTCTCTTGTATCATTTTCATTAAACGGATAGAATTTTTCTTCATTTTGAAACTTAATTCTATGTACTTTACAAATACAAGATACAAACCCAACATAATACTATGTGTTAAAATATAGGCTTTTGATTTTTTTTTTATTATTTGGCACATTTACTATGTCACCTCTAATGTTCTGGTGTTACTGTATTTACCAAAAAAAATCCCCGTGTCATTGACACAGTTATGCAGGCACCCAATAAAGAGTGCTCTGCTAGTGCTGTATTTCTACATCAACTATTCCACTCTGTCCCATATGCTGGTTTCATTTTTTCTTAGAATTGTTCTTTTCTATTACAGCCTTAAAAATGGAGTCCCCTTTCTTTTCTCATCATATTGTATTCTGTTGCAATTATTTACTTTCAGCTGGAGCTACTAAATGCTGTACAGTATTCAGCACGTTCAAACCATTTTGCAGATAAGTTGAACAGTTTTAGTTAAACTTCATCTGAATGCCTCAGAAAGCACTTTTTTTTCCATTTTAATTTTTTTTTCCTTTGGATAGGCTTTCTCTAACAGTACTATGCTTTTCTGCTATCCATTTTATTGATTGTAATCCTTAATCTGCACTCTAATTAGCTCCTTTTCTGGAAGTCTGTTTGATACTGTCTTCAAACACTGTTTGTTTGTGCAGTTTTTGTGAGTGGGTCTCTGAAGGCCTCACCTCTGTCACTATCAGCTTGTTTATTTGAGCATTTCAACTCTATTCAATCTCCAGAGCTAAAATTGTTCAGTCTGACCCGGATGAGAAGATCTCTCTGTTGTTTGACTTTTAAATGAAGGATTTCAAATTCCTGTTCACAACTGTCTTTCTGAAATTCTTGTTTACCTTAGATTCCAATTCAATAATTGCTACTTCAGTCTTAAAACATCTTGTAAATTATAACCAATTAAATGAACAGATGATGTCTTATTCCCCTTTGAATAGTTCTTACAATCTGCCTATTTTCTGTTGTTTCAATTCAGTGTTTTGAGTATCTTCCTTTCTGCAGCTTGTCCCCTATTTTTTGTTTCTTTTGGGCTCCATGTCTCTTTCAGAATGTCATTCTCAATTTATTTTCTCCTTTGTCTTTTCCCTCCACTGTTGTGTTCAGTTTTTCAGTAGTTCTCTTAGGCTCCTTTCATCTATTAATTGCATGAAATACTGGTTTTCTGTAGGTTATACCCTGTGCATTAGTTGCACATTGCATAAAACTTTCAAAGCACTGTAGTTTTTGAAAATTTGCACTTTCCTTAAATTTGTTTATATGCCTAGAAGGCATCCTGTAGTTTTCATATTCATTTTAAGTCTTACTTGGAAGCTTTTGTGCTTTTCCTAGTCTTGCCCTGGCTCCCATGGTGTGTGTGAGGTGGGGAGCAGGAGCACACGTGCCATGGTTGATGTGACACACGGAACCCCCCACGGGTTCTCTGCCTCAGGAGTCTCAAGTGACAGACACAAAGGAAATACTCCAGATGTTATCTTGAGTCCTAAATTCAGCATGAATAAGATTTCTAGGCAAAAAAAGGAGAATACAGCATGGATACACTTGCCTCTGTGGTAATGCTAACTGTGCCAGACTAACAGGTTTTCTGATTCCAGTTCAGTGTTTGCGAGACAGAAGCTCCTAATTTTCACTTTACTTACTCTGTCTGTGTAATCTCTGTGAAGTCACTACTAATATTAAAAGTTTAGTCTGCTCATCATAGGTGAGTGAAGCATGATTGCAGTTACATAGTTAAGGCAAAAGGGAAGAGCATTTCTGCCCACAGCAAAAGTAGCCTTGTGTTGCAGGGCATTTTGATTATTATTTTTTCAGTCACACTGTTCCACTGCTTCCCTGTAGCACACAAGGTGTAGTTTTTAGGTTGAGTTTCTTCTGTTCCATTTTTCAGTACTCTTATCTGGAATAAGAATTACCCTATCTAACTTCCACACCCCCTGTGTTATCTGTTCTCAGATACATCAGCCTTCTCCTGAGTGCTGGGTAAGAGGCCTGACAGCACAGCCGCAGCGAGAATCTTGTGTGCGAGCTCTTGGAGTGTGCTGGGCCCTCCTTGGGGAAATACTGGTCAATACCCACTTCACAAAGTCCTCTCATTTTTAATGATTAGGGCAGCAAAACCTGAACATCCTGGCTAATGTAGCGGTTGCTTTCCAACCCAATAGATCCAGTGTATTCGTTTGCACTTGGTCCAGCAGAAAGAGATCATTTCCCATTGAGTTCAGTGCTCTTCCAATGCCATTCTTGGCTCTAGGAAGTTGGAGAACTTCAGTTTGTATCAGGCTTGTTTTGTAGTCACATCTGTGGCGCTGAAAAGCACTTTTTTTAAAGGTGCAAGTAAATAATTGCCAACAGTATCAATTAGGGAGTTTAGTGGAACTGTTTGAAGGAAAATTGATAGTTTCAATTAAAATCAAGTCACCATTTTTAAAAGTTGAAATTATTTTCCTTATATTTTTCAGTGCCTTCTTTGGACTGTTGTGATGCATCAGTTGGAGCTCAGATTATTTCAAAATCAAAAGAACTAGGTAAAGAATGTAAATGCTTAATATCTGATCATTTAGCGTATTTTAAGGGTATATTTTTACATGAGACAAAAACTCCTTTTCCTACGGTTTTGTAACACACAGCATTAACTATCCTTCAGTTACCATGGCATGCTTTCCATTTTTTTTCCTCATTCTCTCTTCTTCTCTTTTGCCTGCCATACCTGCACTATAATAATTACTTTAAATTATGCTTTGATCCTGCAGTCTTAGTTGCTTGCCTTAATATCAGTGGTGATAACACAGTGTGGCTGAGTCAAGCATGTACACAAATGTTTACAGGCTTGAGTTGTTAGGAGGATGCAGCTTTTCTGTATTTGTCTGGTTTGTGCTACGAATTTATAATCCTGACAAGCCTACTCACAAGTCAGTCTTCATAACGATAGCACCCAGCAGCTTCCGTCATGTTAGGACAGCTTCCATCACATCAGAGTTTTTTTTTCTATTTGACACCTTCTGAGAGAGGGTTCTCCCCTCAAATATTCACTCTGAAAAAGGGTGTTGAGATGTTTTTGAAACACACACCTTTCAAGTTCCGTGTAAGAAGGCAATCAAGTGGGAAGAATTTGTTCAGAACCAGCTGTATTGTCAGATGTTACATGAGGAAATGTTTTTGGTTGAAGGGAACAAGTGTTATTATATTTGTATGTTTTCAAAAGCTGTGTAATCAAATCATGATTTAATTGGCTCCAGAGAGCTGAAGCATCATTGCAACCTCTTTATTATTTGGCAATTCTGTGAAAGTTCCCAAGCTTCCACTTGCAGGGCCCCAGCACAGGTGACAGGGCCTTTCTGCATGGTGAATTAAGGAATGTTAGAGCTTATCAGTGGACTCAATTGTCATGAAACAGCTTGAGGAGGAAGCAGTCTTGCAGGTCTTGGGAGACTTGGGTTCTACCCAAGATTTCCAATTCGGTCTTGAGCGCCTCACTTGATACAACTTGGGTTTTTTGTCTGCCTTTGAAATAGGGCTGATAACTTCTCTGAGTTACCAGGAGTTCTGGGAGGTTTAAGGTCATTAATAAGTTGAAGGTCAAGTGCTGAGAGCTGGATGGGGGCCTTGACTCATAAGCAGCAGGGACCCAAAGTATGACTCGCACAGTTTTCTGTGGGTTCCAGTAATGCAGAAATACCCTGCAAAGCACCAGTTTCCATAAGCAAATTGTTCTTTCTAATGAGTCCTTGACATAAATTGTTTCATAGCAATGTAATGGATTATTGCTGGATTTGACGTCAGACTCGAAGCCATAAAGCTGTAACTGTGATGTGTAAGACAGTGTCAGATATCTCTGGTTTATTTATACGAATTTCTTCACTCATGGGTCAGCTCCATACATGTGGATTATTAACTCTTGTAAGTTCTATTCCTAAAAAATCTAAGACTTGTAAATTAAAAGAGTTTTATATTGCTGTTATGATTCATTCAACTTTTATAGACCCACCGAAGACATACACCCAGGATGGAGTCTGCTTGACAGAATCCGGCATGTCTCAGTTACAGAGCCTCACTGTTACAGTACCGAGAAGAAAACGGACGAAACCAAAGCTTAAACTGAAGATTATAAATCAGAACAGTGTGGCTGTGCTTCAGACACCCCCAGATGCCCAGTCAGAACACTCGAGAGATGGGGAGATGGATGACAGTAGAGGTAGCAGTCTACTTTTGGCATGTCTTGTAGCTTGGAGTGTTGCAGTACCTGTGTGTATTGCAAATATCCCTGGGAGTTCTTATTACACTGATGCTCCTGTGTTCTGTACAGAATGTTTTATGGAAATTTCTTGAACAGTAGTCATGGCTCATTGTTGTCCATTTCAGGAATTTTCCTTGTTGTTCTGTTGATGGGTCATCCATCCTATAGGAAACTCACCTTTCTAGGGCTGCCAGCACTGGAAATAGGAGATGACTTTTAGTCTAATCTTTGGGTTACCTGTGAGAAGTGTTGTGCATTCACTGAGTACAGGTGTACTCACATGCAGTGCAAACTGTTTGAAAGTGGTGGCTCAGCAAAGCAACATCTGAATCACTGAAAAGCTGGTATTAAAGTCAAGTGGGAAAGTGGAGTAAAAAGTTCTTTGCTGAGAGTATTTCTTTTTTCTGAATGAATAAGGTGAGCTGACCTCAAGAGTCAGTGATGTGGGCTAACACCACTTGTGTGGTGCAGCACCATTGTCCTTGCTGTGGTCTGGCTGTGCATCCTGAGAAGGGTGATGGCACAATAGGTGTTAATCCGTGGCCTGGGGAAAGGCTCCTTCCAGGTCATGTACGTGTCTCTTTGGAGAGGAACAGAGGCACACAGGCACCCCACCTCCCCACAATTCTGTTAATGCAACACTGCCTTGGTAATCTGATTAATGTCATAAGAAGAAACTTATTTTAGCTACAGAATGTACTTGAGATAACTGGGTAGTTCGGCCATCAGTGAAGTTTCAGTGTTAACTTGTTGATAGAAGGTATTATTCCTGTTGTTTGATGAGCACATTCTTACCCTCTATTGTTGACTAGAACTATTTTCTATTTTTTTTTTTTAATAATAGCTTCCTTTATTTCTTTATAACCTTTATAACAGTTTGTTTTTCTTTCATTTTGTCCAGTATTCACAGGATTTGGTACACCATCCTAGCATTACATGGACTCTGAAATTTCATCTCATACTTTCATATTCTCCATCAGCTAGGTTGTTGAAAGCAAAAAATGCTTTTGAATTTCGAGGCAGCTAGTCACTTCTTCAGTGCTTAATCATCTTTACTTTTAAAAATGTGTGCCTGTTTTCTATATGACTTTGTCTGACTTAATTATCTGCTTGTTGGCTTCTATAGGTGGTAGGTCTTTTCAAGTAGATGACAGGATATTCAGATGTGATAGCAGGGTATGAGGGGCAGAGCCAGAGTTTCCTCAACTTTATTTTCAGTTCTGATCACCTTTTGTTGCCTTTTTGAGAGTTAAAACACATTCATGTGAGTGATGGTAACAGCACAGCAAGTACATGGGAGATGGGCTGGATTTCCTTGAAGCTCTGTGTGTGCAGGGCTCTGCTCTGTAGAGAGGATCAGTGTCTGTCTGTGAACATCTGGAATTTTTGTATGAGCATCAGGATGAATAAAGCTGTGCCATGGCTTTGATTGGTGTACACAGTGTAGTAATCCCAGGGAAAAAGGAAAAACCCCTTATTTTGACTCTTGATGTTCCAAGTGGAAAAAAGAGGCTTTATGTGAGAAAACTGAGCTTGTGGAATTTTGCTGCCATCTTGTCTATAGGCTCTTGTCAGGTTCAGCATTCCATTGGGTATTCTACATTTTAGAGTCTGCTTGGAAGTTGAGCTTGCTTTGGGAGCTTGTTGGCCTTTGCCAAGCCACTGGCTTTGTTGGTAGAACTCAGTAAGGTCTTTATCAGCGGGAAAGTCTGGGCCATGACTCAGCCTGTGGAAGAGTGAGGGTTGCAGTTCTACCACAGCAAAAATGGTGTGAAAGAGTCCAGCTCTGTCTGTTATAAAAATATTTCTCCCTCTTACAACTGCATGGGGTTTTAGTCCATCTAGAATTATACACCTAAATCCAAAGCAGAACATCAGAATTCCAATATCTTTTCAGGGGTGAGAGTGTATTTAACATTTCAGAAGCTTTATGATAAAATGAAGATGTAAGGTCTTTCGGGGGACATAAGGAAGAGTTAGTTTCCTCTCTCTTCGACACCAAAGGCTTTTTAATGTCATCATACTTTACATCTGTTTCTACCCTGCTTTCCCACAGAATATAAACTCGAATTTTGAATTACAGTCTTCATCTTAAAGGCTGAGTAATTCCTTCGGGCTGAGTTTTATATTATATAAGTCAAATTCCTCTTCATAGATCAGTCTGCTTCCAGTCAGTCGCACGGCTTCAAGTCATGAACCCACTGCACTAAAAGTCATTGTACTTTACCTTCCAAGTGCAGGCTGCAGTTTTTCAGTGTCTTCTCAATTAAAAAAAAAAAAAGCCTTATCAAACAAAACTGAGGAGGACAATAAGCAAAAGGAAATTTATCTTGGTAAACTGGATCCGTATTCCTTGATGGTATGGCTAGAGATTGCTCAGACACTTAGCACAAGCCTCTGAAGGAGGTACCAAAAACTTTCTCTGATTTATATATATAATTATAGCATTTATTCTCTGGTTTTGCCTAAACATCATCTCATAGGAAATGTGTGTATAGATAGGGTGGGTTTCCCAAAAATGTTCAGGGATTATGTTTATCTGTCACCCTTTTGAAAAATCTGTGATTCTCAGCCAGTTTCTCAGAAAACAGTCAGATGTAGAAGTTTGGGAAAAATCATTTTCTTTCCCTTTTCCAGTTAAAGTTACCATTTCCTCTTTTCTGCAGAAGGTGACCTTATGGATTGTGATGGAAAATCAGATTCCAGCCCAGAACGGGAACCTGTGGATGATGATACCAAAGTGGCTGAAGGAGCTGATGGGATTAAAAAAAGGAAGCGAAAACCATACAGACCTGGTAGGATAAAGTTACTTAGATCATTGTGTGTCCATTGTTCATTTTTTTCTGTATAATTACAAAAAAAATTAGAAAACAATGTGAAATTCTGAAGTATTCTACTGCTTATTGTTGACTGTAGATTTTTTTCCCTATTCTGTTTAAAGTTTTTTTTTCCTCTTACCAAAACACATTTCCAAAGGTTGCTGGTCAGCAGTGCTCTTGTTCTCAGTGTGCTGTCAATTACTTGTAGTAGTTCAGATCTGTGCCTTGTATTGATCTTACCTTGATAGAAAATTGTGCTGGATTTCTATAATTGGTGAAGGACAGTTTTTATGTGTGTGTATATCTGGCAATATCTGAACTTCAGAGAACTTTCTGCAGTTATTTTACTTGTTTTCTGAAATATTTTAAAAGAGTAATTTACCAGGTATTTGCAGATTACTTCTGACAGATGAATTTTAATGAATTCGGGTACTGGATGAATTCATTTATTTTAATTCTTAGTGCAGTTGACTCTTAATTATCCTGACTGAATTAACTATGTGTCCTGGGTGCACAAACACCTGAGTTGTAGCCACGTGAATACATCTATTAGTCATCCATTAATTTTCTGCAGCCAACAATTCCCCTGGAAAATGAACCAAACCTGTATCTGATACATTTAATACATACACACCAACTGCAAAGGATCTGGAACTCTGCAGTCAGTCTCTAGTGACCGATTCAGGAGTTTCAGGCACTATGATGCTGATTAATTATCTTTTTATTTGGGATGTGTCCTTCTCTGGTTCCATCATTTGGAGTGGTGGGCTCTCTGGAGCTATTTGCAGAGGTTTTCTTTGTGGTCCTTTGAGGTTCTTTAATAGGTTTCATTTGGTAGATTGACAGCTAATTCCAACAACTCATCAGTTTGCCCCAAGGGAAGGGGAAACCAACATCTGAAAGTTGCCACGTTTGGTGATTTGAACTTCTTGTGGATATTTTACAGTCCTGAAATTCCAGTCTTTTTTGATTACATGTATACCCACTGAGACATAAAAATTCAGAAATGTTTCGTAAAACTCCGAATAAAAACTCCTTCAAGTATCTCAGATTCATTCTTAGACATCTACATGCAGCAGTCCCCTTGACCTGCAGAGTAATCTTGGCTCTCATTCATGCTATGAAACACAGTTTTTATTCAGTGTGTTGAATTTTTGCTTCCTTGTGAAGGTATCGGTGGATTTATGGTACGTCAGAGGAGTCGTACAGGGCAGGGGAAGACTAAAAGATCTCTCTCTAGGAAAGATTCTTCTGGATCTGTTTCTGAACAGTTGCCTGGCAGAGATGAAGGTAAGTGCAGGAATTTGGTTTTAAATGTTTTCTTATGTTAATGCAATAAAAAAAATACAAGTCATCAACATATATATTTGTCATGTTTGTAATAAATGGCTTTATTAATTCAACTGAAAATACCCATTCCTACATAGCTATAATTTCAACAGAGCCCATGATTTACAAAGAAACTGAAATAATGAATTGCAGGCTATTGTAGGAGAGAATAATAGTGAGGATTATTATTATTAAGTTAGATTTAGAGCAGTCCTCTTTCTGATACAGCTTTCTCCAGTTGTAGCCCTGGTGCAGGGGAGCCTTCTGGACCATCAGTTTTAATACTCACCAGAGTTCCATATTCCACGAGTGTGTCTAATCAATTGTTATATATCTGTGTATGCTCTGGAAAATCCTTTGTTAGAGGGTTTAATGATAAGTTATTGTTGCATGAAGAAATAATTCCTTTTTATTTTAGACTAGGTGTCAGATACCTGAGAGTTTCATGAGCTGCCCTCGTGTTTAATGTTATGAAAGATTATTTTTAAAAAATCATTCCATATTGATCTGTAACACAGAAATATTTTCTAGATGTGTGTCGTATTTCCCCATCAGTGTTGCCTTTTCCAGGGCTGAAGAATCCTTGACTTTGTTGGGTGTCTTTTCCCATGGCAGAGCCGTTTTCATGCCTCTGACACCGCAGTTCTCGGTAGATTGGGCACCTAACAAGAAGTCCGATTTTATTCATGGGCCTTTTTCTCTTTCTTGCTGTGTGTGATTAGACTAAATTATTCCATCCATCTGGAGTTGTTCACACTAACCTAGAGGATGTTGAGGTATCGTTCAGGGGAGATGTGGAATATGTTTAGTTCAGAGCCTGTTCCCTGGAAAGTCAGCAGGAGGAGGCAGCTGCTTCTAAAGGATGGCTGATACCACCCCAGTTAAAGACCCTGGCCTGTGATTTCTCCTGTAATCTCTCCTGTCTGTTTAGCTGTTGTGTTTTTACCCTTTGTAGAGCCAGATCTGTCTCTTGCTGTAGATTTGTACAACATGGTGGAGACTGGATCTTTGCTACAGCATCCAGGCACTATTACTAAAATCTAACATTGAAATATTGTCTGTGCTTGCATTTGTAGAACTACTTTATGAAGCTAATAAATGCTTTTTTTATCATTGCAACCAGATATTCTAGCTAAGTCCCCAGTTTATGTAGGGGGCTTGTTTTCTCTTTAATATTAGTGTTACAGCTGTAGTTTCTGCTTTGTAAATATTATTTCAGTGTAGCATACTTCCTTATTTCAGGTAGTGCTGAAAATCTTCTGTTAGATCTTTTCATTTCCATAGGGGTCTGCTCCTTTAAGTAAAAATTAAAAAAAAATTGGCTAAAAAGCTAATTCCCCATTCTGGGTAACACTACAATGCATATTGTTAAAAAGAAGTATTCTTAAACAAGTATTCTTCAGTTGAAAGTTGGAGCTTCTTTTTGTCTGCTCAGGCACAATTGCTAGTTGAGAAAAATACAAATTAGAAAATCATTGTGTGTTTTAAATCATCATAGCTTGCTGAGAGCCTACTTCTCAGTGGCCAGTACTCACCAGCTTGACCAGGATTTTTTGCACCCTCGTCACATGTGCTCCTTTTCTCTGTAAAATCTCCCTCTTAGACAGTGCAGAGGTCACAGTGTTGGTAAACCTCGTTCCAGTCATGGTCCTCTGGATATGCTACAGGAGATCACTGCAGTACAGAGTTGATTTTATTACCATGATAATATAGTTTCTAAAATAACTTGCCAGAGTCCTTAACTTCATGTAATTTGCTTTGGCAAGACAGAAGTAGCAGGACTTGAAAAGTTCTGCATTACCTGCAGTGTTTTTCTTGCTCTGTTGTAATAAAATACTGAATGATTGATGAGCACTATGTGTTTCTGTGTTTATTAGAAGAAGCAGTGCCACTCTGAAATATGACAGCTGAATAAATGTGTAATTTTTCTTGAAGGGCTTCTTTATAGATTTCTTTTTCTAGGCTGTTCATTATTTATACAATAGTTCTTTCTCAGATTTAAAAAAGATAAGTTTTTTAATTTGAGAAAAAGTAGTGTATGAAACGAAAGGTGGTTAATGTGCAACTCAGCATTGATGACACTGGAGATACTTCTTCAGTGAAGCTGTCTTTTCAAATATCTGGTTGAATGGCACCTACAATTTCTGTCAGATTAGCGAATTCTTAGGTCGCTTGGGGATACAGAAGTTAAAGGTCTGTGTGTACCTGGGAGGTACAGCAGTGATGTGCCTGGTGTCACATCTGGCATTTCCTGCTGCCAGAGCCTGGGCGGTCAGGGCAGTTCACAGCAGGGTAAAAGCCACCTGTGGAATGCATCTGGAGTGATGTGCAGTAACCCATGCACCCAGAGGCAGCCAGATGTGCTGCCACAAGACCAAAATACTGAGTGTTTTTTTTATTTGTGCCCAAATGTTCCTTTGTAGGTTGGACAGAACAGCTGCCAGACACTCCGGTTGAGGAGTCTACCCCAGCTTCTGAAAGTACTGAGAAAATAAAAAAGCGTTACAGGAAAAAGAAAAATAAACTCGAAGAAACCTTTCCTGCCTACCTTCAGGTAAAGCTGGTGATCTGCTCCTTGTGTTGTAAATCCTTTTAAAAGCCTAATCTTCATCTCTTGTTTCATAGTTCATTTAAACCATTAATGTTTCTTTTCTGATTCCAAATTGATGGAATCAATTGGAATTTTCTGTAAAGAACATTCATGAGCTTGTACAGAAAATTGTATATTATGTTAAATCTCCAGGATTCTGGTGTTCTTCTCAATGTATTTGGATCTCTGCTTGTTCTGAGAGATGAGATGGGCAGAAGAATGATTTCTTTGCTCTCTGAACTGGCACGTGATGTTTCCACATCAGCCCCGCAGGATGTCTTAGCCTGGTCATGCCACTTCCTCAGCTTCTCATGTTGCTATTGGAGGATTTTAGAACATGATTTGATAGGGGAAACTTGTTTTCCTACAGTTTTATGGATCTGTATGCCCTGCATCTCCCTACCCCAATAATGTCTGCTCTTCCGTCCCGTTAATTTCATGGTGTCCCTAGCAGGTAAGAGGCAGCAGTTGTGGATAATAACCAGGGTATAAATGGTGATTGAGCTACTTCCCTTCCATTAATCAGGTTATAAACTGGTTTATATATGTCTCTCACTGAGAACATTATTTGGCTTGTTCTTCTTCTTAGCCACCTTCTTCTTGAAAACTTTTATTAACTGATAGATGTTTACCAAACTTCATGGCGTCAGCTCTTTTGGGATTGAAAGCAAAGAATTAACAGAAAGAATAATCTCTTCTTAAAAAGCAATTTGTATTTCATAAGTAGGGAAGTGACTTGGAAAGAAAATACTTAAACAACATTTCCTTTGGATTAATAAGGATAAATACTTTTAAAGCATGTTTTACTCCTGTAAAACATAGAATATTTCTAAGATTCCTCATTAGAATTAGAACAATTAATACTGAAAAATCTATTTTTAGCTTTATTTTTAAAACTATCCTAAATCAAGATTTTAAAGACGACATGGAATCAGAAAGGTTGTTACATAATGAAAAAAGGTTGACTTGAAAATTTGATAGTTTGTTGTCAAATTGCTGAGCATTCAGTCTTAGGTGAGTGATAGCTGTTACATAATTTTAAAAGCTGCTTTTATAATGTAAGTTAAACATCTCCAGGTGTTTTGTTACTGCATTTAGACATGAGGATGATATTGTGAAATGCAGTGTGAGGTCATTCTCAAAATTGAACCACAGTCGCAGATCAGGTTGCCCAGTAATATCCCCATTCTTCAGCTGTCCTTTTTGTGCAAGGAGAAATATTTTAAATAATAAACAAATCGTGATAGATAATAACGCTGTATTGGTACACTCTCTGTGCCACATGTGTGTAAGAAGACTGAAGTTTTTCTTTATAATCTAAGGCATGAATTTAATCCTAAAACTTTGGTTTGTAGTTTCCTCAGGTAAGTTGTAGCCACTCCTCATAGCCTGGAAGAGATTTACCATACTGGAATACTTGTGAGACTGAGACTGTTTTTGTCTTACTATTAATCCTTGGCTTTTAATTTTAACTTTGTCATTTGCCCAAATTTTTCAGTCAATACAGTGTTCTTCCTACATTGAATTATTTTGTCTCCTTTGCAGGAAGCTTTCTTTGGGAAAGACCTACTGGATACCAGTAGACAGAACAAGATGAGCCTGGATAATCTACCTGAAGAGTCACTTCCACTTTCATGTAAAACAAACTTGGCCACCAATTTCTTGGATCCTTCATCTGACCCCCTTCTTAGCTCCACCTCCACTCCAGCTCAGGCAAAACTGGGACCTCAAGGTATACAAACCTAAAGTTAGTGATAACTCAGTAGCTTGTTTTTATTGTTGTAACTGGGGCTTTTCCACTCTCTTTTTCACTTTTCTCCCACTGTTTATCTGATGTATTGTTCAGCATTCTGTATGTGAACTGTCCTTGTGAGGTTAACTAACACTGATATTTAGTGATATTCAGCTCAAGGGCTCCAGCTGTTTCAGAAAGAGCAGTGGATGACACAACATTTGGCACTTAAAGCAAATCTGCAACATCTTGACAATAACATCCATGGCTATAAAATCTATGAAAATTAGTTCTGTGTAACAACAAGCATACAGTTCATTATGGAAGAAAACACAGATACTCTCATTAAAAGATGTTTTTAGTAGTCTAGCGATTACTAGTTGGATGAATATCGTCCAACTTTTCTTTTCTTTACTGTTTTAGATGATTTTAGGTTGCCAGTCTCCTCGGAATTTTTGTTTCACCATGTCCTTTCTGAACATGAGTGCCCTTTCCAGGTACAGTTTGTAGCCCCTAGGCAATCTTTCGCTTCTGCTATTGCAAAACCTTAGTGAAGGTTCTGCTGAGAGTTTTGCAAATAGCCAGAGGGTTGTAAAGTGCTGCTGAAAGAGCAGCCTCACACAAAAGAGCAATTAAAACCTTACTGTCTCCAAATTATTTTTTCTCTGTCTTGTAGTATATGCTGTTGGCTAGAGGTGTCTTTATTTTTAAAAACTGCTGCTATTTCTTGTGTATATTAGTTGATTTATGGCTTGTGTTTCAGCTGATCCCCAAAGTTTTTCCATCTAAAACTGTTTGGACATACTGACACAGTTTCCACTGTCCAGAGAGTCATTTGAAGAAAGATCACTTTCTTCAAATTGTGATTGTTACTCAGTGAAAATCTGCTAAATGAAAAGCAAAAGGCTGTATTACAATTAAACATTGATTCTTCTACAGTTGAAGTTGTGGGTAATAGAGTATGCAAAAGTTAACTTCCCTTGAAGGGAATTGAGTGTTTCATGGTCTGATTTTCCATAGTTCCAGCACTACAAGAAGAGAAGATAGGCTCACTATGACTTTTTACCAAATCTGCTTTCTTTTGAAGCCTGAGAAATTCGCCTTCAGAGGTCTTTGCTGGCCTATCCAACTGCAAGATTGAAGTCACTAATGTGTTCATGTGCTATGGTAGTAGAGGGCTTCAGAAATTCACGAAGTTGATGTTGATTTAGTGTTCTATTTTTCCAAAGTTTGAAAGTTCTTCATAAAAAGGCAGAGTTGTAAAACATCATAATTTCCTCTTCTTTTTATTCAAAAATAAATAAAAAAGAGGTTATTGTTAATAAATAAATCACTGTCAATGGCTTTAGTGGATAACCTACTGTCTTTCCCATTTGACATGTGAGACACTCACAGGACAGCGCTTTCTGGCCATAGGAATGTTCTCAACAGTTGTCTTGCAACTGTTCAGATTTCCAGCCAAAATTGTGTCCACATGGAGCTGTTTGTTGTAGTTGGAGCACCAGTGGGTGGAGTCATCTGCCAGTATTGTTCAGTTCCAGTGCAGTTCTTAACTCTTTGCCTATGACTTTGTGGGACCCAGTTGTTTCCACAAGAGCATCCCCCCGTGTGAGAGGCCCTGCTTCACTGGCTAATTGCTGAGCTCCCTTACAGAGGAGCTGCAGATGAGAACAGTGTCCCAGGGCCCCTGTGATGTTTTCATCACTCTCATACAGACCTGGCTGTGGAGCAGGAACAACATGAACTATTTGTTCCCTGCACTGGGGGGCTGCAGGACTTTGTTGTCACCAACTGTGCTGTTTTCCTTCAGTGCTACTTCCCACAAGGATTTCTGACTCCTGTGAGAGTCCTTCCTTAATTGCACAGGTCTTCTCCACAAGAAAAATATTTTTGTCTTGGAAACTCCAGTTGTGTAATCCCAGGATTAAGGGTTAGATATATTTGTTCATCTTCCAGAGAGCTCTCAAGCATCTAAAGAAGTGACTACTCCGCTTTCCAGCACTGCTCGGGAGGGCAGCAAAGTGTTCAGGCTGCTCCTGAACTGGCAGTGCATTTCAGGGACATGTGCTGTGATATATTTATTCTCACACCTTGGTTAAGAGTAGCTGAATCTTTCACTAGCCAGCATTGCAGCAGCAATGGGGATTGGCAGAGCTGAACAGAAGAGGGGTTTGGGAATCCTTTGTTTACTGTTAATTTCTAGAGGATGTGGCTGAAGTGAGCTTTAGGCTCCCAGCTCTGATTTTCATCTGGCAGAGAGGTTGCTAGTTTTATTTTCAGTTAGGAAACTCACCTTTCCTGTGTTTTTATAACACGTGGCACTCTGTGCACTCTGTTCTGCGTGGCACCAACCCTTAAAATCACTTCCAAGTGCTGGAGCACAGTGCAGATTTTTGCTCATGAATCTCCCTGTCTGTTCATGGGTGAAGTTGAAGCTGTTGATTAGGATCTCTTGCATTCTGAGGACTGTCTGCCTCTCTCTTGAGTTTTCTGACCTGTGTGTCTCTGATGAAAAAGAGGCCACTTGATGAGGTCTGTTCTGTGAAGGCTCTGGCAATGTGACCTTTCCTTTAGTTTGAAATGGCTTAAATTCAGTGTATTTTTTTGTGGAAGTGCTGAAAAAGTCATCTGTTCAAGTGGGGTCTCCAGAGAATGCTGAAGACATTGTTCCTAGACTAAAGGAGAGGAGTTGTCTGAGTGAGTCTCTGCTACTGATTCAGGTGCTGCTGGGACGTTTTATAACCAGAAATGTTACTGTGTGAGTAAACATCTTGGGATGGCTGCAGCCTTGGGAGAGGCATTTTTATGATTTTAGAACTTCATAAATAAATAAAAGTAACTGCATTTGAGGGATCAGAATCACAAAGATAGCATTAGAACTGTGCTCTCTTAGAGATGCACCATTACAAGCAAATTATTTTCCTTTTTGCTTTGTTTTGGCTTTCATCTCCATTCTGAAAAGAGTCAAATTAATGAGCAGTATTGAGCTATTTGTTTGGCAGCAGATGTCAACCAGCTATTGATTGTGATCTGACGCAGCTGACTCAACTGCTTTTGGTGTTTCCAATATAATATTTAACACACATGGAATTAAAACAAGGAGAAAATAGAAGAAAAAAAAAAACAAAAACGTGCTTTAGATTAGATGTCTTGTGTGAGTTTTATGGATTATAGACTCTGTCCCTCTGCTGTCACCAACACTCAAGTCTTTTTATAGTCTTAACAAACTCCATTTTGAAAGCAGGATGGTTTTTCCACTTTACCTCATCTGATTGGTTGTTGATCTGATTGGTCTGATTATCCCATCTCATGTGGAATCTGATTGCCTTCATAGTTAGAGACCCTCTAATTTGAAGCCTGAATTTATTAATGGCCAGTTTGTAGCTGCAAGTGGTAAACTTTTCATCTTTAAATGTTACATCTTTTCACCTGAGCTCTTCCCAGCTACTTACATATTTATATCCGGATTAGAAGTTGAATTTTTAGGGCCTGTTCCCAAGCACAAGGGCTGTGGAGAAAAGAACCGTAACATAAAATACTAGAGAAGACTTAAAGGCTGCTAACACAGTCCCAATGCTTCCTTCATGGGCTTTTTTCTCCCTGATACTTACCTGCCTTCAAGCAGGAATTCAGGAAAGTTAAGGGCTAAAATCAATCCTTCAGCCAGCTGAAGTAGTTACATCACCTTGTGGTGCCTGGTGTTAGTTACTTGCATAATTAGACCAAATTGCCAGAAGGAAAACAAGTATCTGAAAAACCCCAAACAAACTTTAAAATCCCCCAAAAAACAACCCACCAAACCCCAACAACTAGGTTCTGTTGAGAGCCTTACATTTAACAGTACTTTTTATCAGGTACACAAAATAACTGTGCTTGCAAAGTGGTGTGGTTTTGAGGCACTTTTAGACAGTTTTGCTGGTATCAATAGGAGCTGTATTTTGTACACACATTTAAATGGACTGGTCTGCATTGGCATATTAATCTACCTCATTGAGTGGCAAATACAAAACCTGGTTTAATTAAGATGGTATCATCGTGTCTGCATTACAAAGAGTAAAAGTGAAGTATAAAAATAGTCAAGTGAAGAAAAGTAATTTTCATTTTGACTTGGTAATGGGAGAAGGGAAATAGTTGTCTCTGAAAACCAGCAGAAGGAACTTGTAATTCATTGTTAAACTTAGCATCTTGGGAAATAGCCTCATGATAGAAGTAAATCCTTGGCACCAGGCTCTGAATTAAGCTGTGTATTTTCCTGGGGTAGTTGGCTTGTAACAATGGGAAATACATCTGTATTTGTTTGAGATGTGTGTGTTCTTTGGCTTTCTGGTCCTCTTCAACCTGGCCATGTATTTGTTTTCCACGTTGTATATTTTATGATTTGTATTAATCACTTTTTTCTGTTTATGTATATCTGCCATCTCATCATGTTTCATTGGTCTGGCAATGCTTGCTCATGTAGTCATGACAGTCTGCAGTTCTATTGAAAAATATTTTTCTCAGCTTCTATTTGTTTGTCAAACATTTTTTGCAAATGTTGCACATCTGTAATAGTCCAAAACAAATAGTTAATAAAACCAGATGGGCCATTTGGAGTAATTCCTCTCTAATGAATTGGAGGTCAAGAAGATAATAGTATCCAGAATTTATTATTTAATATTAAAGAATTTATTGCTAGACCAGGCCATTTTTTCCTAGATGGCAAACAAACATTTCTACCTCTGGCCATTCTCATGCCTTCAGGTTTTCTTCTGATAATCTTCAATTTCCATTTATTTACTCTTGCTTCTTATGCTTAGATTTCACTTCCCTATCAGGGTGTAGTAACTAGTCACTTCTGTATTCAGGAGGAGGGTGGTGGTAAAAGAAGTAACTGATTTACCTTTTTTTAAAAAAAAAAAAAAAAAAAAAAAAAACTTTTTTTAGATTTCCTGTGATCTGTGTCCTATTTAAAACCCATTTGTTGACTTACACATTCGTGGGCCTTTGTGTCTTAGAGGTTGCAAGTTCAGAGTAGATCTTGGGCTTATTTTTCCCCTGAAATCATCCAGTCTTTGTTTCACATGATGTGATTGCATTATCACTTCTTAAACCACTTGCAACATAAGCACATGCAGATGGCTCAGTCCTGGCAGGGAGGGGATGCTGGTCAGCACTGTCTGACCCCAGGGACACTTGCAGTTTAACACACTATAGGAGGCCCTTAGAGCCTGGTACATCTGTGTTTGGGTTTACAGCACAAGAACATCACCAGAGTGATGTAGAAATGTTGATTTTATTTATTGCATCTTCTACAGGCAGCACTGATGATCCTTTAGCTGATCTTTCTGAGGTCTTAAATACTGATGATGATATTCTTGGAATACTTTCTGATGATTTGGTAAAGTCTGGAGATCATTCAGGTACGTATGTCGATAGAGTCTCTCCAGTAATTGTTTCCCTTTTTTTTTCCTCTTTATTATAGAAATATTTGTTGTACTGTATCTGTAGGTTATGCTCTAGGTCATTTCAGATACAATTTTCATATCTTAAGAATACCTTGGTTTGGAACGATTTTGGTTTATTCTGCCATAAAAATGCCCAACCTTGTCAACATTTTGTTTTTACTTGGCTCTTTGCTCTGCTGCTTAAGAGAGGATAAAATGTAGCTGCCGTTGTCTCTCATACCTGCGTAGCTTTTTTCAGCATGCAGCTTTTTCTTTACTTTTTTTTGTTTTCGTGTTGTAATCATCCATTTTATCTGGTTTGGGTCCTGTAGGTCTTGATTTATGCACTTTCCAGGTTGAGAACTCACCCTCCCCATTTGGTAAGAATCTAAACAATGGATGATCCATGGTTAGCAGTAGCCCTCTTTCCTAGTGGTTTTAGCTGAAAGAACTGCATGTGTAGAAAGTACTTCTCCTTTACTGTGTCACTGATTCATGTTTCATTTTCCACTCTGTGGTGTTTGAGTCTAACACGACCTCTAAACTCTGCACTCCGCCTTTAAGAGTCCTGCATCGAGTTTTGCTTACAGCTTTTGAAAACCTTCCTTAGTTTTTTGTGTTCCATGATACAAACCCATGCATTTTCTTGCTGCCACTGTAAATATTACTTCTGTAGTAGTGTGTAGTTTTTATCATAGTGGTATATTATGTAAATGAAAAGCATTTTTACCAATGTGAGTATACTAAAGCATGATTAAAGCAGTCAGCATCAATCCTTTTGTTTTCACTGGATAATGGTTCATCACTCTGTATAAAAGGTTGACAATAAGTAGAATGGCATGTTTCATTATTTTAAATTCAGGGTTATTTGGTATCTATTACAGAGATATATTTTAAATACTGAAGGATACAGTTATTTTTTCCCAGATTTTTCTCATTTGAGAGATTTATTGACTTGTAAGGGATGTTAGGAAATTTATGTAGTGAGTTATGTTTTCTTAGTGCCAACAAATCACTTTGATGTAACCCACAATAGTCAGGATTTGGTTTTGAAATAGAAACTTGTATGGCTTGTTTTATATTGGCTACACTTCAGCAGCATGTCAGTAGATGTTTTTTGTAATACTTGAAGTGAAGAACATTTGAAGTGAACCTTAAGGTATATGAGGATGAACCATGTTTACTACTGGTGTGATTCTTTTCAAAATGTGAAAAATCATTTAAGTAGAACTATATACTGAAACCTATATATTCAAAACCATGCTGAACCTAAACTCAGTAGTCTTACTTCCCATTTTTCCAGTTGCATTATATTCAATTAACATTCCTCAAACAATACAATAAACTGGAGGTAAAGAGTGGGAAGGTTTTTTTACATTTTCTAACCAATGCTTTGTTTTGCCTTACCTTTCAAATAATAGAAAGTCCTGGTTTAGTTGACAGCTCAATTCTAGGGGAACAAAACAGGGTTTATGCTCTTTTTTCAATACTAATTAATTTTGCTACTCATGTCTAACTTACTGTTCTTTTTTCCTCCAGCTGGATTGGATATTGGCCCCATCTCTGATGATCCTTCTTCTCTGCCTCAGCCGAACGTCAACCAGAGCTCACGGCCACTGAGTGAAGAGCAGTTGGATGGAATCCTCAGTCCAGAACTAGACAAAATGGTCACAGATGGTAATTTTTTTTGTCCTTAATTTTGGCCTTCTAGAGAACTTCAGTAGAAATCATCTTCTCTTTTTTCTTCCCCCCCCCTCCAATGTCACATCTGTATTGTAACAGACCTGTTGGGACTTGGTTGCACAATTACTTCTGTTGCTTCCTCTGATGATTACTTACCCTGTGTTGCCTTTACTTTGTCCAGGTGCTATTCTTGGCAAACTGTACAAAATCCCAGGTACGTGTTCTGATCCTCCTTGTCTTTTATGGAACACAGCTCACAAGCAATGCCAGCGACTCACGCAGAGTGTTTTTTTCAGAGCTTGGAGGAAAGGATGTTGAAGATTTGTTCACAGCTGTGTTGAGTCCAGCAGCCACACAGCCAACTCCTCTGCCACAGCCTCCTCCCCCACCACAGCTCGTGTCTTTGCACAGCCAAGGTACGTTCCTCTGGTGCTTTTGTGAGCAGCAGCCTGGCCAGGAGAGTTGTGCACCTTTTAGATGCTGACATGGAAGTAGGACACACCTTATGCTGTGCAAAATTGTGGAATCTGCCATTATTAATTTGTAAAATATTATTCTAAACCTGTTCTGAAGGGAGTATGTGATTAACATCCATGTAAATATTGGTAATAGAAAAGGACAGTTATTTGAGATTTTTCTGACGTATCGATGCTTTTATTTTAGCTGATACTTGATGGTTTGGAAATTAGTCTGTGATAAAGCATGTGTTCTCTCCTGACTTCACTCTTTAATTACTTTTGAGTACCTCCTCAAGGGTAAGGCAAGAGTCTGTGTAACACTGATTTACTGAGTCTTAATTTCTGTAAGAATGCAGTTTAACATATTAGCTAGTCCTAACAGAGAGGAGGTTAACTTAATTTAAAATTTATCTTGGAAATCATACTTTATTTTTCTTCATTACTACTAAAATTATCATGAGTTGATAGAGTATATTCTTGCTCTTATATTGAAGGCAAGGGACAGATTGATTTTACTTATTATTGTTACCAGTAGAGCTATTTTTTTAGGCAGTATGCGTGAGTATAATTGAATGTGCTCCTTTTCTCATCAGACATCACCTCTAGTGGGTTTTCCCTGACCTCATGTAAAGAGTGCCCATTCTTTTATAGCGGTACTACAAGAAATACTATGCAAACTGCTTTGACCAGTGAATTAATCATAAGAAGAAAAGTGACTTGTTTCCTAGTTGGATCAATTTTCATAAAAACTAAAGACTTCAAAAACTCTTAGAAAGGACAGTGTTTAAAGTAAATAATGGGTTGATTCAAAGCAAAAGATAATATAGATACCAGTGTCTGTTTCCCAGTTACTTGAGTACTTGGAGATAGCTCCAGCACTTGAGCTCTGTAAGATTGTTCAGCTCCTCCCTGTGGAAACTGCCATGATGACAAAGTTTTAGATTTACAGTTTGGTTCTGTTACAGTGGAATGATCCACATGTTTCTGTGAGATAAATCCTTCAGTAATGGGGCAGCTTGCATCAAGTTTCAGCAATTTCAAATAAAATTATTACTCTCTTCTCATCAAGATGTGATCACACAGTGCAAACCAGAAGCCTGACTCTCCATCCTATCTGTTGCCAGGTCTTCACAGTCACTGTGTTTACCAGCTGTAATAAAGTACATTCTGTTACATTTTGTGTTATTTATGACTGGAGTTGCTGCATAGCTTATATAACCTTCAGATCAGAAACAGTCTCCTAAAATAGGAGAATGACACGGTGTCATCCTGCAGATGCATCTGATTCCTGAGCTGCTACTGTGCTTTTAAAGAAATATTGGGGCAACAGTTACAATCTCACTTAAGTGATGGGATCCAAGCACCAGAGTTAATTCTGTGTAGTAACATCTGCAAATACCATCTGCTGGAATGAATCTGCCTGTGCCACATTTGTAATACTGTAATCAAATAAATAACATTTTCTGCCTTCGTACTGCTAGACTGGACATTTAATTAGAAAATGCTAATGCTCATTTGAGTAGAGTTATCTGTTTCATTGGTTACAAATTAGGGAGTTAGTAGATAATGAGGCTTACTTTGGTACAGTGCTCAGGAGTCTCAGAAGAGGAGGTGTTTAATTCAGGTGGCTAATGATAATCCTACAAGGACTGAAAAGCACCTTCTCCATGGCTTGCTGCTTGGATCTCGGTACAACAAACATGAAGACCATTAGCTTCTAAGAATATTCCCTCAGTACAAAGTGCAGTACTGTGGCATGGGCTACTGCAAAAGTTTAGGAAATCCATTTTTGAAAAAAAAATTATTTTAGACAAGAAAAAAAAAATATGTGCAGGGATGTGATACAGTAGAAAATAATCCTTTAAGCTTATAGGGAAGGATTTAAAATTGATGTAAAATCTTTTCCAAAAATGTTAGGTCAGCACTGTAAAATTTTAAAGTGATTAGTTTTTCATTAGAGGAGACATTGTCTTCTCAGTGAAAGGTTCCACCTCTGCAGAAGCAGTCACCCTTTAAAACACTGATGTAAACTTCTTTCCAGGGGAGAATGTGTTTCCAAGAGTGCCCCTCATGAATGGTCTGATTGGCTCCAACCCTCATCTCCCTCACACGGCCCTGGCTGCTGGAGGTGGGCTGGGCACCTTCTCTCCCATTACACAGCAGCCATACACTGATGCCAGGTAAGTCCAGATGGGGAATAAAAGATATTTAGTGTATTTAGCATTAAAAAAAGAGTATGAGTAACAAAAACACCTGGAGGGTGTTGTTGGTTACTAATGCTGTGATATTATTAGTTCTTGATAGCCACCACAAAACCTTGTATATTCTTGCAGCATGTTCACTACTGACATAGCAAACAGAATAAGTACTGCCAATTGACAGTTTGTTTTGTTGTTTTTACACAATCTATAAAACAACCCCCTTTTCTGGTCTGTCAGGGAGAAGAATCCAACATTCAATCCAGTAGTGAGTGATCCCAACAGCTCATGGGCACCATCTGCTCCACCCCTGGAAGGTGAAGGCGATACCATGTCCAGTGCTCAGAGAAGCACTTTGAAGTGGGAGAAAGAAGAAGCTTTGGGTGAAATGGCAACTGTAGCACCTGTTCTCTATACAAATATCAACTTCCCTAACCTGAAGGAAGAATTTCCAGGTGAGTGATTTACTGAATCACATTGATGATTTTGCAGTAATTGGTGTATCTTGATTTGAAAGTATCTAAAATAGACTAATCATAGCCTTGTGTATTGACACATTTTTTGGTTGCAGACTGGGCTACAAGAATGAAGCAGATTGCTAAACTATGGAGGAAAGCAAGCTCTCAGGAGAGGTCTCCCTATGTGGTAAGAAAAATTTCCACCTGCATTTGCATACTTCCAGCAAACGTATATTTCATTTATAAGATTGGGTGGTTTTGTTTTGTTTTTAATAACTTAAGTTCTAGATTTAGTGGAAGTTCCCTTACTCCAA
The DNA here is from genome assembly GCA_013397815.1 of Aleadryas rufinucha. Classification (NCBI taxonomy): domain Eukaryota; kingdom Metazoa; phylum Chordata; class Aves; order Passeriformes; genus Aleadryas; species Aleadryas rufinucha. The sequence goes on along the minus strand of VZTH01015245.1, from coordinate 341,945 downwards.
GAATACCTTTGTAATTTGACTTCTAAGTCTGAATACTTCTGACTGTACTCATTGTTTGTCGGTCTTGGAATACTCGATTAGTACAATCTAAAGACATCAGCTGAGATGAGAACATCTGTGGCTCCCACTGCCTCTCATATGCATTTGATTCATGCCTCAAGTCTTCTTTGTCTCTTTCTACACAGAATCTCACCAGTTTCTTCAGAAGGGTAATAGCAACTGATCATGAGATTCCTCTCCCTTTCATCATCCCCTCTCACTGGACTATTTTTTTTTCCCCTTTAGAGTTGCTGAAGTCTTTCAGCCATTGAAGTAACAATTCCAGAGGTTTCAGTGCTCACGTCCCTGCTTTCCTCATTTACTTCTACTCCTTGTGTTCCTGCTTTACTGCTCCCCTTCTCTGCTTACTCTGTTGTATTGCTTGGTCATGGAAGCTCTTCTGATCTTTTCCATTTTGTGGGAAACATGAAAGACTCCATTTTTCTCTGCAAAATCATTTACCCTCTTCTCATCTGAGTGAAATGAACACAGATATTTGTAGCAGCTGTATGGGGTTACATGGTCATTGATTCCATCCTGCAGGATTTCTGCCATTCAAAGGGCGTGACCCTTACGCTCTGTTGAAGCCTGTGTACATCCAAATCTCAGAACCTATATTATTGATTCTTTTGGACCTTCCCAACCATTGTTGGCAAATGTTCTTTTCTTTAACTTCCTGGCACATCTCCATTCTCTCCTGGTTCTTGTCTTGTTTTTTCATAGCAGCAATTGGATGATCATTCTCACTTGGCAGCTTTCTGTGGATTTTGCAGTTTTCAGTCTCTCAGCCTTCTCCTACCTGCCCTTTTTTCATACAGTCCCGTCAGTAATCGAACTTGATTCCTCTGCGTGTTGATGACTCAGAGTTTGTAGTACTAACCTCATCTCCTGCTGTCCAAATTTAAAATTCCCCTTATCTCTGACAACTTTTAAGAGTATAAATCTTATCCCAAACTAAGTGTGAGAAGTGGAGTTCTTGACCTTTCTGAAACCCTTTCCACCTGAAAGAATGATTCTCATTTCTGCTTTGTATCACTGAGGCATCATCATTATTCTGCTTTTTATTCAGTGTTGCAATTTCAGCACCTTTGGACCTCTATGTCATCTTGCCCATGCCATAGTTAATCTTGGTGATTCCTTCTTTGTAGTTATTTATAAGATAATGCCCACTTACATGGGTGGCATTTACCACTTCACAATTATTTCTGTTACTGATTGCTTTATTTTTCATTGTTCTTAAAAAATGTGGTCCTGTCCTTGTGATGGTTATCCAAAAGTCAGCAGCAAAAATTAGTTCCCTTATGTTCAGGGGGAGAGTGCAGGCTCCTGCACACCAGTATTTACACTGGTATTGTTAATAATCATATAAATATTATTATACCAAAATGTGATTAATTCCTCTCAGGACAGTTCTTGTGCTCCTGCCACACAGCTCCTGCTGGAGTTCCTGGCATTGTGCACACAAGAAGCTGCTGTGGTGCCTCTCCTGAGGGACTTGCACTCTGAGGGGTTGAGTAAAGGATGAAATGAAATTCAGAGGAGTGTTAGTAAATTTTCACCGTAGGCTTTTCACTTTACTTAGCGTGCACAGTCCCATCACTTACATGGAAAAATGACAGTGATTTTTCTGCTGCTGTGACATTGGTGCTCTCACCCATGTCACTGTTTCATTGTTGTGGGGGAAGTATTAAAGCCTTTTCCTCTAGGCAACCCATACTTGACAGCTGCAAATAAATTTGTGAAAAAGAGGATGCAAGGTTCTGGTTCAGAAGAGAAATCACATCCTAGATTGGTGGTAAAACAGGCTCTTTGAAACTTCCATTAGATACTTTAAAGTGTCTTAAAGTGTCGCTATGGCTGTAAAATGCCTCATTGAAGAGGAATTGCTGTGTCTCCATACAGTTTTTCCTGATCCATAAGCCCATATCCTATGTTTATACTGTTAACTGTTAACAGACTCAGATCTTTAGAGGTCATTTAATGGACTAGACTGTATTTTTCTTGTCATTGAAGTTCTCCACATTAGTGGCCTTTATTGATCCAAACATCATCTGCTGTGCTCAGTCTTCGCATTGTAGACCACACCAATATGTGATTTGAAAGGTAAACTGGCGGGATTAACGATTTCTTGGCACAGCACAGTGCCTGGAACAGACACCCTCCTGTATAGAAAAGCTTTGTTAATAGGTTTACTAATTTACTAATTGCCAGTAACCTCTTAATTCCTTCCATATATGTTAAACACAGAAATTCTATAGAGATGAACTATTTTCTGTTTGGTATTCTTTTTGAAGTGCATAATGTCATTTCCCCAAGGATGCGTGTGATTAAAACAGGCTATACAAATAATTTGGTGATGGATTTTGTAGGAATAACAGTGTGCAGTGTGCACACTTAGTAGAAGAAAATAAGGCTAACTGCATCTTTCCTTTTTTTCCAGCAAAAAGCCAGAGAGAATAGAACTGCTTTGCGCATCAATAAAGTACAGATGTCAAATGACTCCATGAAAAGGCAGCAGCAACAGGATAGCATCGATTCCAGCTCACGCATCGACTCCGACCTCTTTAAAGATCCATTAAAACAGAGGGAATCGGAACACGAGCAGGAATGGAAGTTCAGACAGGTGTGTAGCATTTAGGGTGTTTTGTTATTTTCTTTCTGCTTTTTGTTGCGTTGTTGGAATCTGATGTAATAAAATCAATTTGAATCTTCCTTTGTAGAAGAATATAAAGTCAGCTATTCTGCCTGGGAAGAAAACAGATGTTATCAGAAGATAAGCTGCTTGTAAAAAAAACTTTTCTTTAAATTTTGACTCTTAAATCCTGTGTATTATAGAAATAGGTTGTTCTTTCTTTGCATGGCTGGCTAGTGCAGTAGGTTTTTACTACATATCCTGTATTGCAGTAACCTTGTCCTGCAGACTGCTGCCTCCCATGAGGCTGAGTGTCTCTCAAAGCCCACACCAGTGCTGCATGTCAGTAACCTTTGTCTCCAGAGTATAAGGTTGGAAAGCAGTGATGCTCTTTAGGCAACCTGGGAAATACTTATTCCCAGGCAAGCAAGATGCATGTCGAGGTAATTGATCTTTACAAATAGCTGGACTCTTTGCTCCCATTGCATTTAAAATTTGCAATTATTTGTAATTGATATTGAATGTGTCCTTAAGTTTTAATTATAGATTCAGTCATTAGAAGGATTTTGTATACCCTAAACTTAGAAGTGTAACATTTTTCCTCAAAATTTTAAAACAGCAAATGCGGCAAAAAAGTAAGCAGCAGGCCAAAATAGAAGCCACACAGAAGCTGGAACAAGTGAAAAATGAGCAGCAGCAACAGCAGCAGCAACAGCAGCAGCAACAGTTCGGTTCACAGCAGCTCCTGAACCAGTCTGGCTCAGACACACCCAGCAGTGGGATCCAGAGCCCCTTAACGCCGCAGACTGGCAATGGAAATATGTCTCCTGCACAACAGACATTCCATAAGGATCTGTTCACAAAGCAGCAGCTCCCTGCTACGCCTACATCAGCGTCCTCAGATGATGTGTTCCTAAAGCCACAAGCCCCACCTCCCACTCCCACCCGAATCCCAGTACACGATTCATTGTCTCAGTCTCAGTCTCCTCAGACATCATCACAACAGATGTTTTCTCCAGGTTCCACAAACACAAGGCCTCCTTCTCCCATGGATCCATATGCTAAAATGGTGGGAACACCCAGACCAGCACCCATTAACCAGAACTTTGTTAGAAGGAACACCATGGCCCCATTAGATTCCTGTGCAGCACAGTCATCCATATCTCGGGAGCCATCGGGAAGCAGGCCTTCACCAGTCAGGGACTCATGTTCTTCATCTCCAGGTAGCAGTGATCCCTATGCAAAGCCACCAGACACACCCAGGCCTGTCATGCCATCAGAGCAGTTCTCCAAACCATTGGGGGTCCCACGGTCACCCATCGTTATGGAGCAGTCAGGGAAGGTTCCTTTAGCTGCTGGAAGCAGTGATCCATTTACTAAGCCTGCTCCTAGGACTGACACATTTCAGAGACAGAGAGTAACCTCTGCTGATGCCTATGCACGGCCTCCATTGACTCCGACTCCTGCTCCTGTTGATGGGAGCCCTGGACCTTTCAAAACTCCTCTGCGCCCTCCTCAGTCCCCACAAGATCCTTACTCATCCATGCCAGGCACGCCACGGCGCGTTGCTGTTGATCCCTATGAAAGGCCCCCTCTGACACCGAGGCCGGTGGATAACTTTTCCCATAACCAGGCCAATGATCCCTACAGCCAGCCTCCCCTCACTCCCCACCCCGCAATAAAGGAGCCTTTTGCCCATCCGCCGCGGATTGTGCGACAGCAGGGTGATTCTTTCCCTCAGTCTGGGCCCATTTCAAGGCCAGCTTCTCAGGACCCTTACTCCCAGCCTCCAGGTACTCCTCGGCCAGCTGCTGATCCTTATGCCCAGCCCCCAGGAACTCCTCGTCCCACCACAGTGGATCCATATATGCAGCAGCCTCCAACACCAAGACCTGCTCAGCCAGCAGATGTGTTTGCTCAGTCCCCAGCAAACCAGAGACATTCTGATCCATACGCCCAACCTCCTGGAACACCACGGCCAGTTCTCAATGATCCTTACTCTCAGCAGCCAGCAACCCCAAGGCCAGGGATTCCTGAGAGTTTTAACAGATCTGCCATGACAAGGCCAGGACTAATACCAAATAGAGATCCTTTCCTGCAGTCACCGCAGAGCAGGTTGCAGGGCACTTTTGTCAGGCCGACAGATCCATGTTCTCAAACTCCCAGGTCTGCAGGACCTGCAATAACAGATTCATTTAGCCATGGTGCAGCCACTCCAGCACGTGACCCATATGATCAACCACCAATGACTCCAAGACCTCAGCCAGAATCTTTTGGAACTGGTCAGCTGGTCCATGATGCTGCCGAACAGCCACGGCCTGGATCTGAGGGCACCTTCAGTGCATCTGGAAATTCTCCCATGACTTCTCAAGGACAACAGTTTCCCAAAGTTTCCCAAGTTCCTGGCCCAGCACCCACCACGGGAGTAACAGATACACAGAATACCATGAATATGTCTCAAGCAGATACTGAGAAGTTAAGACAGGTGAGAATAATGTTCAATTCTGATTGTATTAAAATAGTGTAAGTAGAAGAATTTCCCCCATTCTTGTTAATACTTGAAGTTTCTTGCCATTAAACATAGCTACATGTAAAATAAGAATTACCTTGGTTTACTTGGTATGTTAGTTTGGTCTTCCTCGATAGAACCACAATATATCAGTAATTTTTAAGGAGTTTGGACAAGATCCAGGAAAAGAAGCAGAGGCTATATTTGAAGCTACTGAAGATGTAGATGGTTGGTCTGCAATAGTGTTTTTAGCTACAGTCTGAGGGAAAAAAGCATTTTAAAAGGACAGTTAGTTCTGTTCTGTAACGAATTAGGTGTGGAGCTGATGTCAGTGACTTGTTCACTGGCTGGAGAAGGGAGTACAGGCAAAGATCTCAGACCACACGTCTGACTTTGCAGTTGGCCAATGTGTTGAGGTGAATCCTTCCCTTGGTCAGTGCTCTTGAGGCACATTCACTCCAGGTTTCTGTCTGTGAATGTTTGGCACACAGCAGTTGCTGAGAGATAGAATTACATTCAGCTTGTGGAAAGCTGCTCAGTCTTTTGTTTGGAAGGAGGGATGAGAAGCGAACTTAATGGAAAATTGGTGGTATTTATCATACAGGGTTAGAGTAAATTCTGCAGCTGTGGTGTAAACCTCTTGCTGAATTTTCTTCAGTGAACCTCTGATCACCTTTGTCCCTCAGAATGCACTTTTCCTGTGGTGAAAGGGCCTGCATTAGTGAAATAGAAGAAGGGAAAGAGAGTTGCTTCCATGTTAATAGGTAGAATGAAATCACACCATATACTTTAACAAGAGGTCTGGATGTTAAGTTGTGTTACCAGCACCTTACACCATTTGACCCCCCTTCTCATTTCTGATGTGATTATGGTTGTTTATAATATTTTCCTGTAACAGCTGAAGGATTTCTTTCCTCTAAAAGGCTTAACCTAGCAGAGTGTAACACTTCAAAAGATGTCAATTGCAGTGTCAAGTATAATGATTTATTTTCTTTTAAACAGCGCCAGAAACTACGTGAGATTATTCTACAGCAGCAGCAGCAGAAGAAGAACGCGGTTCGCCAGGAAAAGGCCTTGCAGGATGCAGCAGCTCCTCCCCATGCAGCCCCTCTTCAGCATTGGCAGCAAGACAGCTTAAATCAAATCTTTAACCGCCCTCCTCCTCCCTATCCTGGGAATATCAGGTCCTCTGTGGTCCCTCCGGGTGGGCCAAGGTTCTCCATGTACCCGAAGGACCAGCGTGGGCCATTCCCTGGGGATGGGCAGTTCAGTAGGCCCCAGTTTCCAGGAGATATGAACACCATGGGGATGAGACCTCATGGTCTGAGGTAAGCTCTTGGATGTCTTAAACCCAGGGTATTACAGAGGTAGTTAGATAAAGGGGGCTTTTTGGACAGGATGCAAAATCATCTACAGGAGCTGGTAACCTTCCTGAACTCCATACATGCCATGGGTTTTCCTGTAACATTAGAATGTGTGGTTTACCCTCTTTTGTTGGGAATTATTCAGAAATAAAAATGGAGAAACTGCAGAACTAGTTGAACTTAGTTGACCTGAAACATCTTTTTGTCCAAGGCTTTGGGGCATTTCTAAAAAAAAAAATAAAAGATCAGACTTTATTTTTGATGTCTTAATAACGAATAAGTTCATTTCTAATGAGTATGTAATCAAACACCAGGTTCTGCCTGTGCCATTTTTACAATGAATGCTACAATGTAAAATGAATGCCAGTATCAACATACATTGTTATCACAGAAATCAATGTTTTCAGTGTCTGGATTTATTTCAGTAATTTCTAAATCCACACACGGGGGTTTTTTTACTCTCAATTGCATTAACATGTATTTTAATTACTAGCTTAGTTCTGACTGTCAGAGTTTTCTATCCATTATTATTATTATTATTGAAATTGAAAACAGGTTGTTTATTAAACATAATTAAAGCAATTATTTTATTGTAGTCATAAAGCTCATTTAAATGTAAGCATAATCAGTCAAAACATTTATTTAAATATCTTGATGAATGCATCATGTAAAGCATTTTGGTGAACAGTTATTTAGTCATGTGAGACTGAGAAAAAAGATGATTTAGTCTTTCATGCTTTATTTTAGATATGGGTTTCCAGGAGGTGGCCATGGTCCACCCTCGGGTCAGGAACGTTTCCTTGGCCCTCAGCAGCCGATGCAGCGCCCTGGAGTTCCCCCACAGCTGAGGAGATCCCTGTCTATTGATATGCCCCGGCCAGTGAACAATCCACAGATCAATAACGCCTCTGGGATCTCGCAGCATTTTCCCCCGCAGGGAATTCCGGTGCAGCAGCACAACATCCTGGGTCAGGCGTTCATCGAGCTGCGTCACAGAGCTCCTGACGGGAGGCCGAGGCTGCCCTTCAATCCCGCTGCTGCCAGTGTGATGGATGCTGCAGCTCAGCACCAGCGGCACCCCGGGTTCCTGCCCAGGCAGGATTTCCCAGGCCCGAGACAGGCAGAACCGCTGAGACACAATTCTCAAGGAATACCAAACCAGTTGCAGATGTCTGCAAGTTTGGAGCACATGTCCCAGTCCCAGCAGGATCAAATCAATCCTGAGAACCCACCTGCACTTGTAATGCGTTCTCTGGGTCAGCCGGTTGCTGATGCATTTCCAGGACCATCTTTGTCTACATCTGCACCAAGTGATGAATCTGCAAACTTGCAGATTCCCAACCAGCCAAGTGATGGTCTGGAAGAAAAGCTTGATCCTGATGATCCTGCTGTAAAAGATTTGGATGTGAAAGACCTTGATGGTGTTGAAGTCAAGGATTTAGATGATGAGGATTTGGAAAATCTGAACCTGGACACAGAGGATGGGAAAGGAGATGAACTGGACACTCTAGATAATTTGGAAACAAATGATCCTCACCTTGATGATCTTCTGAGATCTGGGGAATTTGATTTAATTGCATACACAGACCCAGACCTTGATGTGGGGGATAAGAAAGGAATGTTTAATGAAGAACTAGACCTTAGTGTCCCCATTGATGACAAACTAGATATTCAGAGCAAGGCAGAAGAACCCAAACAGAAAGAACAAGGTGATACAACTGTTGCCCCTGCTGAGACCCAGTCTCCACCAAAGAAATCAGCTACAGAAAATGAAATTAAAACAGAAGTACTTTCCCCAAACACTCAGGAGGAAAAGAAGAACGAAAATGAAAAAGGTGATGGAAATATTGAGTCCACAAGTACTCAACAGGCTGCTGAAGTGGAGTTAAAGGATGGAGAAAAGGCTCCTGCGCAACCTGCCAACCCAGAATTCCCTGACAAAACTCCTGCTGTTCCTAGTCAAGATACAACTGTGCCTAGTCCAGATGCTCAGGGAGGTGCTCCGCTGCCTGTTCAAGGAGCAGTAAGTTCCTGCAGTATTTCTGGGTCCACCCCAGTCCTCTCAAGTTTGCTGTCTAGTGAAAGCTCAGACAATGCTGAAGCAAGAACTCTGGGATCTCCATCTCAGTCTCTGCCACCCACACAAATGAACCATGGATCAGGTATTCCACAAACACTCATGACACCTGCTGGACAGATCTTGGAAAACACTTTAAATTCAAATCTGCCCATGGTTCCACGAATGAACCATAATTTTTCTCAAGGGTCAGCAAATCCAGGATTTATTCAGGGTCAGTCATCTAATCATAACTTTGGGACGGGACAGACATCTAATCAAACTGTGGCTGTACTAAACCGTCCTGGTCCCAGTGGCATCTCTGGTCCCCAACAGATGATGCTCCCTCAGCCATTAGCTCAGCAGCAGAACCGAGAGAGGCCACTTCTGCTAGAGGAACAGCCACTTCTTCTGCAGGACCTCCTGGATCAGGAGAGGCAGGAGCAGCAGCAGCAGAGACAGATGCAAGCCATGATTCGCCAGCGTTCGGAGCCATTTTTCCCCAATATTGGTATGTGGGTGTTCTGTTTGTCTGTGTTCTGGTTGTTTTAAAAATACAGAAATAAATAAATCATCCACAACACTGCAAGAAGCAGGTAAATATGTAGAGCTTGAAGGTGGCATAATAAAAATCAACCTGCCTATTAGGTACAAAGGGAGTATGGAAATTGAGCATGTAGGTGGAATTCTGAACTCTGTGGCAAGGCTCCTGTTGTCATTACCAGGATCAGGGTAACTCTACTTTACTGATAATATTTGTGACATCAGCTGTGTCACATACTCTCTTTACACTTCAGGTTCTCATGAGATATGGAGTAAATGCTTCCTTTTAAACAAAATTAGGCGATCAAGTGCACTAGCTGACCTTTTGATATTTGATCTATCAATTCTATGTTTATGGTTCTTTTATGACATTCTTTGTAGTATTTGGTGTGTCACAAGAAAAGGGATTCTCAAAAGCTGTTACTAACCCACAGTCTAGGCAAGGCCCAGAAACATCACAAATAATTCTGCTTGTACTAAAAGAATTTTAAGAAAAACTGTGCTTGGTTGATTAATATAACCTAGCAGTGTGAGCATTCAGATCAAGACCATCACCATCATTTAATTGTTAATGAAACACTAAGTTTTGAGAATTGTGTAACTACATTGACCATCAAGGCCATTCCCATAGTGCAGTAGTGATGGTGTGCCAGTTGCCAGTTGAGATCACAGAAAAAACTCTTCTTCCTGAGTCTTAAACCTATAAATAGAATTTATTAATCTGTCAGGTCATAGGCCAGATTTGGTGTAGAGCCCTTCTCAGACTGACCTGCTTTTGTTTGTATGTTGTGGCTGAAAAGAAGGACAGTTTTTGCTGGACTGAATTCTCTTAGAGGATGCATGAAACTGCTCATTAACCTGGAATATCAAAGTGGAGAAGACAACTAATGTGAAGTAGGAATTCAATTAATGTTTTACTGAAGATTTACATATGAACTAAATGTAAACAAGTAATTTCCATTTAATAACTTCTAATGTTTCAGCTGTGTGATTCACTGCTGCTGTTTTTCTCTTACAGATTTTGATGCGATTACAGATCCCATAATGAAAGCAAAAATGGTGGCTCTTAAGGGAATCAACAAAGTCATGGCACAGAGTAACATGGGGATGCCACCAATGGTCATGAACAGGTAGGCAACACTTGATACCAGTCTTTAGGACTACAAAATGTGAAAGGAAATGACAGAGCTTGAGGAAACTGTGTGCGGGAAATGACAGAAAATTCTTTGTCATGTAGTTCACATTCTATGCTAACACAGGATTATCTCCTGGGAATAAAGCCAGTGTAGTGTGGCAGTGGGAATTATAGAAGGTATTCAAATGCATCTGACTTGTGTTCCAGTTGTGATGTCATTGGTCAACATGGCCAACATGGCTTCACTGTTGATGCTTTTCTTGTTTTCCCACTTCCTAATTAGGTAATGACACATCTCCCACAGGTTGTGCTAGAAAACTGGAGGTTGCCATGTAACAGTGGAACCTCATGTTGCAGAAATCATTTAATGCTGGGTATAATTAAGATTTAGCCCAGGTAGTGGAAGTTCCGGTCTCTCCTTAAATCCCTTCTGAGGACAAAAGGAGCTGTGAGCTTTGCAGGCTGCACCGGGACTGTCCTTACTGTAGGTGGGGAGTCCATGGGCCAGGGAGGATCTGTGCCTGTTCTTCTTGTGTGGCCCTTCAAACAGGGTTTTCTCTGTCCAGTGCCCCATGACAGTACATGGCTTGCCCCAAGGTGGACATTTACCCACCTCCAGTTCACTGTGCTGGTGGCCACGAAACCTAAATGCATTTAACTGGTTTTGTTTAAATTATAAAATACTAAAATGCAAATACAGATTTGTGTGTGTTTGCACTGCTCTAGCACTGTAGGTCATGTTTACATCACTTCTCTAAAAAAAGTAAAATGCAATAATTTCAACCAGGGGCAAAATGTTGTCTGTGTTCCCCAGATGTTGCAAAGGTTTGGTAGAGAAGTTCAAGGCAATGTCTATAAAATACTTGGATGCTTTGTTTAAGGTGGCCATAATACAAAAGGTTGTCCCTCTCCTAAAATGCCAGTTTTCAAGGTTACAATTTCACTTTCTGTTTGTCAATAGGTTTCCCTTTATGGGTCAGCCAGTGCCAGGGACTCAGACGAGTGAAGGCCAAAATCATATGCAACAGGCAATTACACAGGTAATGCAACTTGATATGGCCTTGAAACAAAAGTCTTCAGTAATGATAACTAGGTTTGGGGTATTTTAATTGAATCATGATTTAATATCCTTGTCTGTCTGTTTTACTGAAATTTCTAGGATGGAAGTTTGACACCTCAGATTTCTAGACCTAATCCTCCCAATTTTGGTCCAGGTTTTGTCAGTAAGTAAAGATTTAATAATTTATTGAGGTTTTTGGTTTGTTTTTTTTTTCATTGTACAGTTCTGTTTTCTTTAAAATGAACTATCCATAAATGGATCCTGTCTCACAAAAAATCATCCTTTTAAAATTGAGTCATTTCATCTTTATGATGCCAGATAATGACGGGGTGTATAGTAAATGCTGTTAACATTTTTTTTCTAGAAGCTATCATCAACAAAACACCATAAGGAAAGAGGGAAACAGAAAATTGACATTATTTGGATTTGTGTGAGAGCAGTAATCTATTAACTGGCAAACTACTATAGCAGAAACGTGGTCTTTGGTTGTGTTGCAATATTCTCAGCTCAGTGAGAACAACTGTCTGTGTTGATGGGATGTTTTATTTCAGAAGCAGAAAGTTTTGTGCATCATCATGGTCATTTGAACAAATACCAGAAAAAAGCTTTCCAGGCATTGGTTAGGCAAGTCTGGCTGTGAAGCACAGTTGTTGAAAGCAGAAATATACTGCACTAGCTTTTTGCATTCCGTATTTCTGGCTGCCCTAGATCAATTGTGAATCCTAGTATCTATGATGAGAAAGATTTATTAGCAGAAATTAAAACTGAGCATATGTTGGGAGAGAAAGACCATGTGTAAAAAAGTGTTTCTATCACTACAAATACTTCACTTGATATTTATGAATAGGAGACAGAAGTAAACACCTTCACGTTTTCCAGAAGCTGGAGTAGCAGCACTGAGTGTGCAATAAGGAGCTTTGGAAAGATTCTCTGTATTAATTATTTGTGGTGAGATTTCACATGGCCACTCAGCATGGCCCCGCTCTGGTTGGGTTGTGGTGGGTTCTGAGCACTTGAGTAAATCTGTTTCTCAGTTCAGTAGTAGTTACCCTTACCTGGAACTCGTTAATATTTCAATACTTTCATGTTGCTCATTTTACTCTCAGTGTTTCCACTCTATTGTCCCTTCAGTTTGTGGCATCAGTTCTGCAGAATTTTTCCCTGAAAAGCACCTCGAGGCTGTAGCTCACCCTGAGTGGGTTTAGTTGAGCTGTTCAGAGTCAAAGCAGTCACTGACACAGTGACTGCTAAAGTAGAAGGTGGCAGAGTGGAGCACAAGAGGACATGGTTATATTGAAATCAAGCTGCTGTGTGGTATCCCTGTTAAACAAGGATCTTCGCAAGGAAGATCTGTGCTGTATTCCTGGTGTCCCAGCTCACTGAAAATGTGATCAGGAGACAAATTACACCATCACCAATGTTCCCTCTTGCTTTCTGTGCTTAGTGCAGATCAAGTGTTATCAGACATGGTTGTTTTGCCTCCAGAAAAACAGCAGAGAGCAATGGACTGCCTGTGGCAGATGAGCATTTCTCATTTGTAAGAAGAGCAATGTCTCTATTACAGCCTAAATGAGAGGCATTTGTTTTGGGGGGAGGAATGGCACTGGTGCTGAAGGCCCTGTGCTGAGAGCTGCCACTGGCAAAGTGATTTTTACGAAGACAGTATCATTCTTTCACTTCATGAATATTCGATGGTGTTCATCATTTTAGTCTTTTTCTTAGGAGTAGTCATAAAAATAAATTTGGTGCGTACAGCAGTTTTCTGCAAATACCAGAATTAATCAGGCCGTGTTTCCTGTAAGTTTATGTCCTTGCTCCTTAATGTCTTTGTACTTGAGTACTTCCAGAGATCTTCCATGTCCCCTGTTCTGTGGCAGAACAGGGAATCACTGGGTTTTGTAGCTGTTCTCAGAGCTACATTTGCTCACTGGCAAGTGCATGTTTGCTGCTTCAACAGCTGGCTGATATCTCCTGAAATGGACTGTGTTAAAACTGTTTTCTCTCACAAAGGCAGTTATTTGGATCTATGTCCTTTACTCAGGTCGCTCCAAGAGCTTAGTATTTCTTGAAATACCAAATTCTCTGTCAAATTTGGCTGAATTTGATCACTAGTCTCTTAAAATAAGGAGGGGAACCTGATGGTTAAACTTGAGCTCTAAAAAGTAGGATGAGAGCTCATCTCCAGGATGAGATCATATCACACTTCATTTCCCTTCTCTCTAGATGATTCACAAAGAAAGCAGTACGAGGAATGGCTGCAGGATACACAACAGCTTCTTCAAATGCAGCAGAAGTACCTGGAGGAGCAGATTGGAGCCCACAGAAAATCCAAAAAGGCCCTCTCAGCCAAACAGCGCACAGCCAAGAAAGCCGGCCGGGAATTCCCAGAGGAAGATGCAGAACAGCTTAAACATGTTACTGAGCAGCAAAGTATGGTCCAAAAACAGCTAGATCAGGTAATCATCTGGAATCCAGGCTGTTCACCTTGGCACTGAGCTGTCACACTGGTTATAACTCTTTCCTTTAAATGTTTTGAAAGATATGGTGGAGCTCTACCTGAAGGGAGCCACTGCCTGTTCTGTTTTGCGTGTGTAGCAGCATTGCTCTGGAGTGTACATAGGCCTGGAGCTGCAAAGGAATATGCTGTGGCAAACATTATGACAAAAAGCTGGGTTAGTACTTTGGGAAGAGCGGAATTCCTTGGCAAAATGACTTGCAGCAGAGTTCTTGGCACCATGCAAAGCAAAGATGAAACAGAGAAAAGTTTTAGCATGCAGGGCTTTGTTTGAGGCTTGACTGAACCTCCTAACCCAATGTTCTTTTTTTACAGTTTGAAAATCTCTTTTCATTATATCTTTAGTGTTAGTCTAGTTTTGTGGTCTGTCTCATTCCTAGATGCTGATCATCAGTATTGTGTCATGGAATAACACAGGTCAAAGGGATATCTGTAGAGCTTTTAGTCATGATCAAAGCAGAAGTAACTTCACGATTAAATCAGGTTACTCAGCACCTTGTCAGTCAAGTTTTATAAGTCTCCAAAGACAGAGATTTCCCAGCCTCTCTGGGCCCCTGTTTCTACATGTAACCACTTTCACTGGGCTTTGTTTTCTTTTCCTTATATTCAGTTGGAATTTCACATATTGTAACTGTGGTAATAGTAAGTGAGATGAAATCTGTGATAGGTTTGTTAAATATGTGCTTTGCCCACCAGTAGTGAATGCTGTGTTCCTCAAGACATTTTTTATAAATTGTCTGGCATGATTGTCAGGATCAGCTAGTCCTGCTGAAAATGAAAATGCTTTAGAATTATCCTTTACTAGTATGAAGGAAAAAAATTGGCAGCAGACAACTTGGAATGAAGTCCTGAGTGATATCTGATCCTCGAGTTCTTGCTCCTGTGTTGTTTCAAGACAAAGCATGTGCTGGATGGGATATTAGTTAGCTCATCTTTCCACTGTGTGGAAGAGGGATGAAGTGGGTAAATTATGTTTACGTAATTTTTTTTTCCCTTCCACAATGAATCACCGGTAGAATAAATGAAAAAATTCCCTTTAACCAATCTTAATCATACATATGACAGTCTAATCTAATGGTGGAGTTAGAGTGAAGTAACAGCTGCTAATCACAACATTGCTGGCAGATTCATTTACTGTCCCTGAATTAAGATTCTCCTATTTGTAATTTTTAAATTTAAGTTTAATCTACTGCTGGCAGAAGCCATCCACTGCCCTTTAGCCACTGATTTAGACCAGTGGTTGATTCATCCACATCTAAGCAGCATTTTGTTCTGTACCTTGTAGGAGCTTAAATGAGGTTTAAAGTATAGTTTTAAGGACCTTCTATTGGAAGCAATTTGCCACTCTTTCAAATCAGATAAAGTAATTTTTCTGCAATCAAGCTTCTGTTAGTTTTTGAAAAGTCTCTGTATATATGGGGAGAGAAAAGAGCTCTTGGATCCGTGTGAGTGGCTGTTCCTGGACACAGGCACGGAGAGCCCAGAGCTGACTGTGCCCCAGGAGCTGATGTGAGACAGGGTTATTGGCCAGGCGTGGAGCCAGGCAGACACTGCCAGATGGCCCCTGTGGCACTGTGCCTGTGCTCACAGGCTCTGCCCTGCTCTCCCTGCACTGCTGAAATCTCCAGCTCGGCTCAGGGCCTCTGGGGGTGCTCGGCACTGGGCCTTGGACACCTCAGCTCATTCCAGGGACAGTCATGGCTGATCCACCCCTGCAGGCCCTGGAGGGTGTGGTGCTTTGGATGCCTCATGGTACCCCACAGAGCCTGCATGGTTTCAGTGCTGTAGGACCACAGAGAAGCCCTGGAGCACTGGATCTGTGCAGTGCAGATGGATCCAGTGACTGTGCAGTGGCACTGTTTATCCAGCAGTGTCAGTGCCAAGGCAGAGCTCATAAATCATCATGGACCTGGGATAATTGTGTAAATAACCTTTTGGGTGCATCTGTCCCGCAGCCTGAAGTGTGTCCTGTGGCATCACTGTTACCCTGAGCTTTCTGGCTTATCCCTTGCCTCAGGTAAAGGCGAGAGTTGTCAAACAATTAGAATTATGTTACAGAGTTTTTCTATCCCTACATACCTTGTGGAAGTCATAATCTAATGAACAGAAGTGAGAGAGAGATTTCCCATAATGTATGTATCATCAGCCAGTGGAGTGCAAGTCCTTTTATTTTTTTAGAGACAAGTTTAGTTGGTATCTGCAGTGTTTCTGAAAGGCTCTTGCTTGTCCAGTTGATAGTGTCATGTCCTTCCCTCGACTTCTCTTTGTCTAAACTACAAGGCATGACTTGTAGTGTCCACACTGAGTTTATTTTGGTCTTAAAATTTTAAATTTTCAAGCAGGAGTTGCATTTTCATCTGACATGAGATGTTTGAGGATCTGCCTGTGAACAAATGGGAATATCCATCACTGTTTTCCTGCAAACTTTTCCTTTCAAGTTACATCTTTTAAAAATGTTGCTGATGTGTGAACATCATCCATCTCACTGTTTCCCTTTTCCTGTCGGTTCCCAACTGTTTGTATCCTGTGCATGGATGATAAGATCTGTAGGACAAGGATCACTGCTGGTTTAGGTTTGTATATTCTGTAGCACAGTACAGTCTTGGTGTGTAATTAGAACTTTGAGGCGCTGCTGTTTTGTGTGAAGTCTTGGGACAGGGAGTATTTCTAATGAAGTAATGGCTGTTTAGCATTCAAAACACTGCAGAAATGCTCTTTTGGCCTGAGGTTTGTTGTCTCCTGGAATTACAGTGGTGAGTTACGTGGTTTATGCTGCTTACACAGCCAGTACATGGCAGGGATGAATAATGACTCTTTCAATGTTTAGATCCGGAAGCAGCAGAAGGAGCACGCGGAGCTGATTGAGGAGTACCGGATCAAGCAGCAGCAGCAGCAGTGTGGGATGGCCCCCCATTCCATAATGCCGGGGGTCCAGGCCCAGCCTCCCATGGTTCCAGGAGGAACAGCACCAGCAATGAATCAGCAGAACTTCCCCATGGTGGCACAGCAGCTCCAGCATCAGCAGCACGCAGTGGTGATCCCTGGGCAAGCCAACCCTGCCAGGATGTCAAATTTATCGGGATGGCAACCTGCAAGCGCCCCTGCTAGTCACATTTCCATGAATCCAGCAAGGATGCAGCCTCCAATGACACCATTGCCAATTACTCCTGGTACACCGGCTCCTGTGCCCGGCCCAAATGCAGCTGCACAGTCAGGGCCACCCCCAAGGGTGGAGTTTGAGGACAACAACCCTTTCAGTGAAAGTTTCCAGGAGCGGGAGCGGAAGGAACGCTTACGGGAGCAGCAGGAGCGGCAGCGCATCCAGCTGATGCAGGAGGTGGATCGACAGAGAGCTCTGCAGCAGAGGATGGAGCTGGAGCAGCACAGTATGATGGGGCCTGAATTGAATAACAAAACATCCTTATCTCAGATACCTTTCTTCAATTCTGAGCTGCCTTGTGATTTCATGCAAACCCCGCGGCCCCTGCAGCCGTCCCCGCAGCAGCAGCAGCAGATGGGGCAGATCCTGCAGCAGGGTGCTGTGACCTCCCCTCCTGCCACCAATTTCATGCAAAGCACAGAGCGAAGGCCAGTGGGACCTGCAGCTTTTGGACCTGATGCCTCTGCTGTCCCAGGTGGAGCCCCCAATTTCCATAATGTAAAACAAACTCATGGGAATCTCCCTGGGGCTGCCTTTACGCAGAACCAGGTCAGGCCTCCATTTCCTTCTGCTGTACCTTCATCTCCCGTGCTGGGGAGCGGTGCCCCATGTGGGTCAGACACTGGTGTGCCCCAGGCAGCAAACATCCCTGTTTCAGGCCAGTCCCTCATCCAGCTGTATTCTGACATAATCCCAGAAGAGAAAGGCAAAAAGAAAAGGACGCGGAAAAAGAAAAAGGACGACGATGCCGAGTCAATAAAAGCCCCGTCAACTCCACACTCGGATATCACCGCACCATCAACCCCAACCATTTCTGACGCTACCTCCACCCCCACAGTGAACACCCCCCATGAGCCACGGCAGCAGGATGAACAGGAGTCCGTGGAGTTAACGGGCCCCTCGACATCCAACGCAGGAGAGAGCCGGAGCTCCCCGGAGCTGGAGGGGAAGCTCCCCAGCAGCAGCAGCAGCGTGTCCCAGAAACAGCCCGGTGCGAATGCAGAGGCTGAAAAGGCTAAAACGGACACACCCACCAGCCTCCAAGAAGTTAAACTGGAAAAGGCAGAAACTGATCAATGCTCAGGTCAAGCTGAGCCTAAACCAGAAAATCCAAGCAGTATTAAGGTGGAGGAGGATAAGGTCACCTCACAGCCGACCTCTGCAGCTCCGAGTCCAGCACAGCCACCCGGTGCTCCGGCAGCCAAGGGGGAGTCAGGGAATGAACTGCTGAAACACCTGCTAAAAAACAAGAAGTCCTCACCTCTTCTAAATCAGAAACCGGAGAGCAGCGGCCGAGCAGAAGAGGAGGTTTCTGGGGATAAAAAGTTAGCAGAGAAGCAGAGTCCAGCTGAAGGAATGGTGAGCCTGGTACTGGTTTTGTTACACTGTGGTCAGCAGCAGTCCAAGCCTAGTCTGTGCCTTGCTGTGGGCATGTGTTGGGACATAACCTACCTGTATGAGGGTGGAGGGAGCAGCTTTAAGGAACTTTTGCCTCTTTCCTGTCTATTCTCCACAAGTAAATCACCTGTGTTGAAAAAGAATACATTTTAATATGACTTCTTAGGTCAGCATATTCAGAAATCACTAAAATGCAGAAAAAAACCATTTTTCTACAGAAAATTGTCTTTAAAATTACCACTTCCTAATATTAAGGCAGGATTTTACAATATGATTCCTAATTACTCACTGGTATGTGTCTGTACAGAACATAGTGTGTCTGGGTGCTGCTTTCTCCTGTGACTCCACCTGAGTTGTCTGTATGGTTTATTAATTTATAAGGTCCTTAAAAACAGACCTAAAGAAAAGTGCTTTTTGTGGAGATAGGATACACTTTACACTTAGACTTGTTGGTCATTTTATTGTCATCTTAATCTCTACTTTTGGGTTTTGAATGCCTAAACCCTAAATTCATTCTTAAAACAAAATTTAAGTGTATTTAAAAAGAATAAATACTCATAAAAGTAAAGGTAATAATTGTGAGCAGCAGATAATTTAAGTAAGTGTTAAACATCCACAGTAAAAACATGTGACAGGAATATTGGAATACTGGTGGTAGGAGTCATGTAGAGCTGTTTAAAATAATAATG
The DNA here is from genome assembly GCA_013397815.1 of Aleadryas rufinucha. Taxonomy (NCBI): domain Eukaryota; kingdom Metazoa; phylum Chordata; class Aves; order Passeriformes; genus Aleadryas; species Aleadryas rufinucha. Next base: position 322,845 of record VZTH01015245.1, on the reverse strand, counting down.
GAGTTTTAAAATAATGGACTTTCTTTTGGCTTGCCCTGTAGCCTTAGAGTCCCATTCTGATGCCTTTTACCCAGCTATGCTTCCATGGGAAGAAAGGCTTTGCAGATTTGTACTGGAAGTATTTAAGCACGTGGTACAATCCAGAAATGTTTCACAACCCTTTTTTTGTTTCTAACCTCAAAATACTTTTGTATTATATTAACTTCCACGCCTTTCCTCTGTCTTTCATTAGGCCCTCGTGAACATCTCCAAGGTTTCATGCACATGTAACTTTATTTTAGGGGGTATTCAAAAGAGAATGTTTCTGGCCTGCGAGTTTTTAATGATGTTTTCAGATGTCAGTGGTGATAATGGGAGGTCATAATTCTGTCTGTAGGGACAGTTTAGCAGTTCCACCTGCCAGTAAAATGCACTTTGTTATCAGTGAGATTTATTACACTGTGCCTGTGCTTTCAGAGTCGTGCAGTGAATCGGAGTGAACTGTGTATTAACATGTCAAAACTTCTGCTGCACTTCCTTTTTTCACACCAGCCAACTGCAGGAGCCCAGATGCAAGGTGCATTTGGGTGCACTAACAGCCAGCTCCAGAGAACAGATGTAGGACCTGAAACCAAGAAGCAGAGAAACAAGCGGGCTCAGAGGACGGGAGAGAAGGCAGCTCCTCGGTCCAAGAAGAGGAAAAAAGAGGAAGAAGAAAAGCAGGCTGTTTATCCTAATGCAGATACCTTCATCCAGCTGAAACAGGTAAGGCTGCAGGGGCTGGGAAAGGCAGTCCAGAGGACACGTGGAACAGTGGATTTTTCCCGATGGAAGTGAAGTTGATCATTAAGTTGAACTTTGAGCACAGCGTGGGGAAAATGAGAACTGCCACAAAATCAGGGAATTTAAAGTTTGGGGTTTGTTTAATTTTGGAAGGTGGGCTGACATGGCAGGTAGTCCCACAGCCACAGAGTTCCTGTCAGCTCTGGCAGCCTCTGGATGAGCTGGCAGGGAGCTGGAGCTGAATGGGGGACTGCATTCCGTAACAAACAGAGAGGCTTGTGTTTGACAGTTTCCTGGCAGTGGATAAATTCCAATTCTTCTTTTAAATTAGAAATCACTCTACTGATTAGAGCACTGCAGTGTTCTGTATTATACTTAAATTAATTTCTGACTTTTTTTTTTTCTTTTAATACAGCAACTTTCTCTTCTGCCTTTGGTGGAACCAATAATTGGAGTGAGCTTTGCACACTTTCTCCCCTATGGCAGTGGCCAGCTAAATGGTGGAAATCGACTGGTGGGAAGTTTTGGTAGTGCTACTCTTGATGGGGCTTCAGATTACTACTCCCAACTCATTTACAAGGTATGGTTTTAATCTGGATTTCTGTTGTGTGCTCTCTTTGGGAAGAGAAGTCCATGATATTACTACTACTAGTCAGAGTTCCTACCTTTTATGCCACTAGAAGAAAAATAATCTTCTATTGCTAGAGTAGATAGTGCAGTGGTGAAACAGTCACCATTGTTTTACTCTCTGAAAGTGGAAATTGGTTCTGGTCACTGTGTTGTTGTAAACGAATTAAAAACTACAAATGCTCTTTTAACAAATGGATGCTAAATAATGAAAATTGTAATTACAGTTTTGTGGAGCAGAAAAGACTGAATTCTCAGTACTTTGCAATGTCATTGAAAGCATTAAAGCATTTCTTAATGTGATTAAAATAAGAAATAGACTTTTTCTCATTTGCCCACCAAGCCCTAACTAAGAACCTGGGAACTCTGAACAAAATAGACTGTTTGTTGATGAGTTAATAACCCACAGCATTTAAAACTCAGTCTCTGAGCTCAGAGTGGCAATATTGGGAGGGCAGCAACATACTGAACAGGCAGAATCAAATTGCTGCTTGGATACCCTGATAAAAAAACCTATTAAAACCAGTGGTGTTTTCTCCAGCCTTACACAGTGTGTAAGCTGAGAATGGGACCTACAGAAATAGTTCTTGTGGTCAAAAGTAAGTAATGAGGATTAGCTTTGTAGGCATGCAGCAACAACAGATACTGAAGTTCTCATTTAATTTTCATGTAACATATGGGCAGTTGAATAAACTGGTGAGAAGTAGCCCAGAGTGTGTATCTGCTGCTCTGTGGTGGCTGCTTCAGTGACAGCTCATCCTGTGCTGAACATGAGGCAGCTTCCCCTTCAGTGACAACTGGGGAAGCTGACTTGTTTGTGCTGCTGGAGAGTCACTGTGGAATAGCTCTCTTAGCTTGGAGTTGGGACCTTTGCTGAAATTCTAGGAACTTGTTTGAAACTGTTCCTTAAAATGATCTTTGTGCATTTTTGTAAACAGTTTAGCCACATCTTCTTTTGGTAGTGTATTTGGCAGGGTACTCATGTAAACTATTCCTCTGATATCCCTGATACAGGAAAAGCCAATCATTGTGTCTTTTACAGTAGATACTTTTCTGTATTTGGTCACATGCTTGGGCATCGACTATGGCTGCTTATCAGTGCTACATCTGGGTGTAAAACTCTGAGTGGGTTACATTGTCTGGTACTGGAGCAAGGGAAATTCTCTCCCTGTGTTCCATCCTGACTGATGTTCTTTAATTAATGTCATGCAGCAGAACAATCTGAGCAATCCCCCGACCCCCCCGGCCTCTCTCCCTCCCACGCCGCCGCCCGTGGCCTGCCAGAAGTTGGTCAACGGCTTTGCCACCACGGAGGAGCTCGCTGGCAAGGCTGCAGTGCTGGGAGGCCACGATGGTAAGTGAGGGTCACGTGTGTTGGTTCTGTAGAGTGAGTCCTGTTTGTAGCAAATGGCAAAACAGATCTTGCAATCACAGAATGAACTGAACTGGAAGGGACCCACAAGGATCATCGAGTCCAGCTCCTGCCCCAGCACAGGACACCCCCAGAAATCCCACTGTGTGCCTGAGAGCGTTGTCCAAATGCTCTTGGATCTCTGTCAGGCTGGTGCTGTGACCACTGGGGAGCCTGTTCAGTGCCCAGCCACACTCTGGGGGAAGAACCTTTTTCTGATATCCAGCCTAAACCTCCCCTGACACAGCTTCAGGCCATTCTCTTGGGTCTCTTCACTGGTCACCAGAGAGAAGAGATCAGTGCCTGCCCCTCTGTGTCCCATCATGAGGAAGCTGGAGGCTGCTATGAGGTCTCCCCTCAGTCTCCTCCGGGTTATCTCCTAGGATGCCTCTCAGTTGCAATACTCCTTTATAAAAACAAAGTGCCCAGACTTTTTAATGTTGTAATCATTACTACCCAGCAATATTTTACATCCATATAGCATCAGGTGTTGGTGCCTTTGCTTTGTTCCCTTTCAAAAACATGTTGAGAGCTAGACACACTCTTAAGAAATGAAAAAGTAAACCTTAAGATGAGTGTTTTGGGTCCAATACAAATGACTGGCGTGAGCTCCTTAGTTGAGTAAGCTCAAAGCAGCCTATCCAGAATGTGTGCAGTCATTATTTCCTGATGCTTGTAATTTGGACAGTTAAAATTGCTTTCTGTTCTTTATACTGGCTCTTTGTAACGACTATTCAGTGATTAAAATCCTTTTTTTCACACCCCTTTTCCTTTGTTGCTACAAAATTGTTGATTTTTTTGCAGTTTTGTGGGTTTTTTAAGTAAACAACCATCCTCTCATAGTGGCAGAAGACACACTCAAAAGCCTTTCAAGCCCTGTTTGCTCAAAATTTGCAGGTTTTTGTAAAAATGGAAGTTAATCCTGCAGGGTCACAATTTGTTGAACTCCCAAGTGTCTGAGAGTGGTGTCTCCATCAGGCCCCACCCACACCCAGCAGGCAGCATGTCTGTCACTGAAAGAACTGTCCAGATGTCTCATTGTGCTGTGCCTTTCTGCTTTCAGTTACCAAAGCTCTGGGGCCAAAGCAGTTCCAGTTGCCTTTCAGACCGCAAGATGATTTATTAGCCAGAGCAATGGCTCAGGGCCCCAAAACCGTGGATGTTCCCGCTTCACTTCCAACACCACCTCACAACAACCAGGAGGAGTTAAGGTAGGTTTTCCTTGGTGTCTTCAAAAAGGTATTTGGAGCAGATTCTGTGATCTTTCAGTGGATGAGACTGTGAAGGTGTGGAGAAACAAAATCCTTTGTGTGCAGCCACAGAAGGGCAGAGAATGGAATGGGATCATTTTAACTCTTAACATTGCATGTGTAGAGAGCAGCATAGTAAAACAGGTGATTCCAGCCATTGCTACCCAGAATGTGTGCAGTCATTTTTGAATTTAAACTTTTTGAATTAAAAGGAACTCCTTTGCTGTCTTAAGAGTGGAAGAAAATGATACAAATAGGTGTTTTTCCTGGAGCAGTGTGGTGCTTCAGTGACAGGTGACTGCTGTAGCAGCAGCAGGACTGTGCAAGAGCCAGCCTGGAACTGCACAGCTCCACTCAGTTTCCCAGGTGAGAAGCACTGGTTGGAATGTGAATCTCCCTGCAGAGATCTTCCCTTTTGCCTCCCTTGCACTTGCCTACCCAAAACATGGGTGTCTGTGAAACTCTGGAGCCTGTATGTTGACAAAGGCCAGACAGTTTAAATATTAGAATGATGCCTTAGGTTTTAACTTTTATATTTTTCAAATCCCGTACTGCCTAGTTTGTAAGTCTAAAGTTTTGTGTGGCCTGTCTGGTTAGACATAACAAGCCTCTCTAGGTTTGCTCTTCAAGGACACCAGGCCCTAAAATGTGTAAACTAAAAGCCTCTGAAGAGGGGGGCAAACGTGGGGTAATTACATCATTAACTGAGGTTATAATTGGAGAATTAACCCTGATATGCAAATGAACCAACCTTATAAAAGTGTGAAGAACCCGTGACCCACGGTCCATCTTGGGTGTAGCCTTTTGACTGCCCAGTGTACCTTTGAAGGCGCTTAAAATAAATATCTCCTTTTATTCTCTTATTCTTGTCTAGTCTCTGTTTTTAGGTGGCCACCTCAAGGCATCAAAACCAGTTCAAATATTAAATGTTAATTCTTTGCACTGGTAGACAGAGCCATGGGGAACAGAGGGTTTGGCTTTTTTAGCATCTCTGTTTTTTCTTCATGGATCTTTCCCAAGAAATAGAATATGTGTGCAGTGGAATATGATACCCAGAAGTGATGGCCAACCACCTAACTTGTGTTCCGTGACCAGCAGCAAGAAGCAAGTTCATTTTAGCTCCCTGTCACGATGTATAACTTTGGCTTACCCGAAGTTCAGTCCATTTCTAAAACGGCTTTTTTGGGTTTTGTTCTAGGGTTCAAGATCACTGTGAGGACAGGGACACTCCTGATAGCTTTGTTCCTTCTTCCTCTCCTGAAAGCGTGGTGGGAATGGAGATCAGTCGCTACCCAGACTTGTCAGTTGTAAAGGAGGAGAACCCAGAACCTGTCCCATCTCCCATCATTCCCATCCTGCCCAGCAGCACTGGGAAAGGTGAGGCTGCAGCAGAGTGAACACAGCTAGGATTGTTCTTTCTGTATTCCCGTAAGTGCAGGATTAACCTGCTGTATTGTCTTTTATTTTCAGGTTCAGAAGCCAAAAGGAATTACATAAAATCAGAACCTGGTTCAGGAGCATTACCTGGTTCTGGCTTCTTTGCCTCCCAGCTTGGACCATCCCAGAATGGTCCTAAATCTGGCCTTATCTCTGTAGCAATTACTCTACATCCCACAGCTGCTGAGGTAAAAGGAATAAGCCTGTATTACATACATAAAGTACAACAGCAGTTAATTTGGTTTATATGTAGTGACTCTGAGGAGGTTACAGTGCCATAATGCTGCTGTTGCAATCTTCTAATAGTTTGTATTTCTGCTGTCTGAATTTCCTGTCAGATGTAAACAAAGGTTTGTTTTTATTACTGTTTTTAGAACATCAGTAGCGTTGTAGCAGCATTCTCCAACCTGCTCCACGTCAGAATTCCCAACAGTTACGAGGTCAGTAACGCTCCGGACGTCCCATCCTCCATGGCAGCCACCAACACTCACAGAGGGAACCCATCCATGGAGTACAGGCAGCACTTGCTCCTGCAGGGTCCCCAGGCAGGATCCATGGGACCTGCCAGGATTGTGGGGCCCTACGGACTGAAGCAGCCCAATGTGCCCTTCCCTGCCAACAGCAATGGTGAGTGGGCTTTAACTTCCAAGTGCTCAGTACCAGGGTTTAACTGAGTCAGAATTGATGCATTTCAGCCTCATCAATTCATGCTCAAGAATTCAAGAGTTGATTCTTGTTCCAAATAAAACTTTGCTCTTCCTACATGATGATGGGGATGCTCCTGGATTTAACCATGAGTAGTTCTCATCCATCTCTGATTTCCATTATCTGTTTACATCACTGTCAGTGAGGCATTTCTCCCATAACTCCTAATATTGGTTTGGTTTTTTTGTCCAGTCTGGTTTTAAATCCATCATTCAGAAAGATTGTTCCCATGCTGGAAAGCTTGACATGGTTGTTTAAGCCTGTATTCCTGTGTTAGTTTATTTTGTCATTTTTTACGCAAGAATGTATTTTTGCCTTGTTTACACAGTTGGTTTAGGTCTGATTTGTACAATTTATCCATCAAGTCAAGGTTTAAAGCTCTCCTTCCATGCCGTGTCCAGGAGGGTGCTAGTCCTCTAGACCAGTGAATAATGCTGCGATCTCTGATAAATGTGGTTTGATCTGATACAGCCTCTGACAGATAATCTGTTCCCTAGGTCTGGCTGGCTACAAGGATCACAGCCAGAACATGGCAGAAGGCTCAGCACTGAGGCCTCGCTGGTGCTCCCACTGTAAGGTTGTGGTTCTGGGCAGTGGGGTGAGGAAATCCTTCAAAGACCTGCCCTTCCTCAAACAGGTCAGTACTGAAGTGGCCAGGGCAGGGCCCTGCACTCAGCTGGGGCTCCTTAAAGCAAGGGATGGCACAAAGTCCTGTTTGTCCTGCCAGCTGAGAGCACTTCCAGCTTCCTGTGTAGTCCCCCTTCCCTGTGTGTCCTAATTCAGGGTGGGACATTCAAACACATTTGCAGTACAGCTCAGAAATGGCAAAGTTATTACTGACCCAAAATGAATTCCAGTAGATTTCATAAAGTAGGTCCCATCTATGGGAGTTGTCAAAGTTCTGCTACCAACCTCCTTCTTTGCCCTCTTCGGGGACCTCAATTCAAACAAAACTCATTTGTGAGGCAGCCAGTCTAGTCTCTGTTTTTTTACTGCAAGGGCAGGAATTACTGTAAGGGCAGGAATTACTGTAAGAGCAGGAATACTTGCACTCCTTTTGGGCAGGAATCAGGTTTCATTTGCAATCTCTTGTGCTTACACTGGGAACTGTCATTCCTTCAAAAAGTGCCATTGCTCTTCAATGACCAGGAGGTGACTACACCACAAAGACATAGCCAGAACTTGCATGGAGTAAAGAGTTCATGCAGGCAGGAATGCACTGAATTCCCCATAAGGTTTTGCAGATGGATCAGTAGATAAAACAGTGTGATCTGGCTTTGATTAGGCTGAAATGAGACATTCTTTTGCCATCTAAAGATAAAAGAAAATGGATTTTGCTTTGCAAGAGTGCCTATGGAGCAGATGGGTGCATGGTGTAGAATGCCTTATTTTGATTGTTAAACTTCTGTGAGAGGCAGGAAATGCTGAAGAGCAAGGGTGTAGGTGGTGGCAACGTTAGATCTGTCAAATAATCAAGTATTTATATCACAGCATCACTCATTATTTCACAAATGTTCTACAAATAAAAGAGTTTCCAGCCAGATTGGAAGACTTGTTTCATTACACTTACTATGTGAAGAATGATATTAAAATGAATGCACTTCTGATACTCTTCTGTGTTTGATTCCCAGGATTCCCAAGAAGGCTCAGATAAAATGAAGGACATTGTATTCTGTAGCAACAACTGCTTTGTTCTTTATTCAGCAGCTGTGCAAGCAAAAAACTCAGAGAACAAAGTAAGTATCAAACATTGGCAGACCTAAGTGAGCTGAAATTATTGCAGCTATTTGTTGGAGAACAGAGAGGGGGCGAGGGGGAAGCTTGCACTTCATTGGAGAGGTTTATAAATTAATTGCTCTGTATTCAGACATTGAGATTCTGAACCAGCAGCGTGAAGTAAAAATCATATTTGCAGAACTTTGTGTCTGACAGATCCATGGCAGAAAAGCCTCCACCTTTGGCTGCCCTCCCAGGCTTTGAAGATACAGTCTCAAAGTCATTCAAGTTCTCTGGGCATTGTACACAACCACAGACAGGTTTTTAAGGGCTATATCCTGCGTTTGGATTTGGCTTCTACGGTTAAAAAAAAAAATTACAACTATGAAAATAATATTTGAACAGCAAGTTTGCAAAAGGAGTTTCATTTGTTCAGTGTAACTGGGAAAACACAATCCTGTTCCCTGATTTTATTTGGGCAAAGCTGCCATTTTAAAGCATTGATTACCAAAACAGCAATAAGGAGCCTGTGAGCTGAAAGTGACCAGCAAAAGGAGGTTCTGATTGCTGGAGAAGTACATTTGAAGAAGTTCATTCAACAGAAAGTGGAATTAGGCCACGGAATTCTCTCAGGTGGTCCCGAATATTCTGTTGTAGTTCCCTACCTGCAGACACTGTGAAGGGTGTCTTGACACCTGAGAGAAATGGGGCATCTTTTTTTGCTGTGTCCAGGATCAGAGGAAGATGAACTTAAATTTATCTAATTATTTCATCATTAAAAGTGACATAGTCTTCACTCACGACTGAATGATCCTGCTGAGTTTCTCACAGTTAAAATTTGTTGAGTACTTCTTTTAACTAACTTGTCTTCTGCTGTTTCTGGATCAAATGTACCTTTTTTCCCCTAAACCAGACAGAACAGGCAGAACAGAATTGGACAGAACAGGCCATGTCCTTCAGGCTTTACCTAATTAATGTGTTCTCACAGTCCTGTGTAGACTGTATAGTTTGAAGTCTTCCTTCAAGTGCTGCATCCTACTTACTTTCTCAGGAGAAATTGAACAAAAAAAATGCAGCCCTGGAGAAGATAACTGTGTGTACATCCACATCCTTTTAGTGTCCCGTGTAGCTCATTTTCAGTTGTATATAAACAGGGTAACATTCCTCTACAGGTGCATCAGCATGTATCTAATTAAGTTAATTAAATGTCATGTTCAGCCTCTTGATCCTTTAATTTACTCTTTCAAGATTAATCACACAAACCACATTAAGCACTTCATAATCTAAACTTCCTTTGTTGTTCTTGTTTTCTCTCTTAGGTTTGTTTTTTCACAAATCTCTGCAGGTGTGTTTGCTGTGACTGAATAGTTTAAGTCCTCAAGGTGTATCTAATGCAGAGCCCTGCAGGAATTTTTCCTCACTTGATTCCAGGAAAAAAATATGTGGCATTAGTTCTAAATTTTCCATTTCTACCGAACACCAGATTCTTACGCTTTAAATTAGTTCCGTGACCCATATTTTAAGGTCATTTTGTGTTGTAACAAAACTTTCTAAGAATCCCTAAGAACTAAAGCTGGCAGTCAGTTCACTGAGGGCAGTTGAGGATTTTTGCATTCATTCAGAACCTGGACAAAGGATTATCTGTGCTTTCTCTCGTATATTAAAGGGCACCATGTTCTAGGTAGGCTGGGAGAATTTCCTGCTCCAAATCCCGGCCCAAGCTGTGGTAACATGAGTGAGGATAATTTCCATCTTTCCCTGTTGCTGCATCTTGATTTGAGGCATTTGGAGAAGCCTCTCCTGTACTGAGCTGCCCATGTTTTCAGGATACATTTAATGGTTAACAAGTTTGGGATCTTTTTCTTAAAGAGTTTTCTGTTGATCATCAGGAATCAGTCCCAACCCTGCCGCAGTCGCCGATGAAGGAGAGGCCGCCCAAAGCATTCCATCAGTACAGCAACAACATCTCCACTTTGGACGTCCACTGTCTACCTCAGCTGCAGGAAAAGGTTTCTCCACCCTCATCACCCCCCATCATGTTCCCCCCTGCCTTTGAAGCAGCCAAGGTAGAGGCAAAACCAGATGAGCTGAAGGTAACGGTGAAACTCAAACCCAGGTTAAAAGCAATACACAGCAGTCTGGAGGACTGCCGGCCTCCCAGTAAGAAATGGAAAGGGATGAAATGGAAAAAGTGGAGCATTCAGATTGTGATTCCTAAAGGATCATTCAAACCTCCTTGTGAAGAAGAAATAGATGAGTTTCTTAAAAAACTGGGCACAACCCTTAAACCAGACCCTGTGCCTAAAGACTACAGGAAATGTTGCTTCTGTCATGAGGAAGGCGACGGATTAACTGATGGACCAGCAAGGCTTCTCAACCTGGATTTAGACCTTTGGGTCCATTTGAACTGTGCTCTTTGGTCTACAGAAGTCTACGAGACACAAGCTGGTGCCTTAATAAACGTGGAGCTAGCACTGCGGAGAGGCCTGCAGATGAAATGCATGTTCTGTCACAAAATGGGCGCCACCAGCGGTTGCCACAGGTTAAGGTGCACCAATATTTATCACTTTACCTGTGCCATTAAAGCACAATGCATGTTTTTCAAAGACAAGACCATGCTTTGCCCCATGCACAAACCAAAGGGAACTCATGAGCAGGAGCTGAGTTACTTCGCGGTGTTCCGGAGGGTGTACGTGCAGCGCGACGAGGTGCGGCAGATTGCCAGCATCGTCCAGCGCGGGGAGCGCGACCACACCTTCCGTGTGGGAAGCCTCATTTTCCACGCCGTGGGCCAGCTGCTGCCACAGCAGATGCAGGCCTTCCACTCCTCCAAAGCCCTCTTCCCCGTGGGATACGAGGCCAGCCGGCTGTACTGGAGCATGAGGTACGCCAACAGGCGCTGCCGCTACCTCTGCTCCATCGAGGAGAAGGACGGGCTCCCGCTCTTCGTCATCAAGGTGGTGGAGCAGGGCCACGAGGATCTGGTCCTGACTGACACAACACCTAAAGGTGAATTCTGGGGGCTAAGATCATGAATTTGTGGGTTGGCTGTTCGTTGTGGTACTGCTGATTCCTGTGGTACGATACCTGCTGGAAACAACTGTTGCAGGCACTATTCTAACGTAATGTTTATAGTGAGCTTCCAGAGCCCATTTTTAATTCCGTGCTGTGAGGACTGTGGACACCTCTGAAGAAATTGTATAAGCTGCAGATCAGAAGAATTGTTCCAAGTCCACAGAGGAGATCCAAGATTGAGTATTGAAAATTAATTAAAGCAGTGGGAAAGTCAGCGCAGGTTTCCTTTTGTGAAAAGTGACTTAGTTTAAATACAGAGCCATTGCTCAGTTCTCTTCAAGTCAGCTGGGCTCAAGTTAGGGAGCTCTAAAAACAGCTGAGTGACCACGTTGTTCTCAGGGTGGGTAATGTCTGTGTCAGGGTGTCCATAAACATGTGGGTAGGTCTTGGAAATCAGCTCATGGATGTGCTGGAGGCCTGTAACCCTCTGGGTCTCGAGGCCTTGGTGCTGTGGGTATCGATACCCTCAGCCCCACCCTGCCCAGTCAGACCAGTGCCAGGGAATTGCCCACAGAGAACAAGCACCGACTACAATCAGTCAGTGAAAACAGAATATATCATGTATTTTCAGAAAATCCTACTTCTGCAGGATTTCTCAAGAGAACGTGTCCATTTTCTTGTCAGAGGACTGAAAGTTTCCATGCTGAGAACACTGAAAGCTTCCTTTCTGAGAACTGAGGGTGCAGAATCAATGGTGCGTTTGTTTGGGATTTGTTAAATCCCAAAAATTAGCAACTCACCAAGTCATTCTCCACTTCACTTTTTAGATCCTGGCCTGTTCGTATAGGCAGTCAAAGACAAAAGCTTTCTCAATACTGAGTTCTGCTTCCCTTCTCCTCAGGCATTTGTTTTAAAACCAAGTGCAATAGTCTTTTATTTTTTTGATCACTGTAATTCTCTCCCAATGGTTGTGTAGGTGTGTGGGATAAAATCCTGGAGCCCGTTGCTTCTGTTAGAAAAGAATCTGAAATGCTCCAGCTGTTCCCCGGCTATCTGAAGGGTGAAGACCTCTTTGGTTTGACAGTCTCTGCAGTGGCCAGGATTGCAGAATCGGTGAGTTCACCACCCCACTTCTTGCTGGATCATCCCAGTTGCTGGATACACACATGAGAAGGGGAACAGAAAGAAGTGTGGAAAAATAAACATTTTGTTACACATGTAATTAACCACATAATTATTTGTAATTTTTTTTTCTTTTTCTCTCTCTCTCTTTTGCAGCTGCCAGGGGTTGAGGCCTGTGAGAACTACACTTTCCGCTATGGCCGAAACCCCTTAATGGAACTTCCTCTTGCCATCAACCCCACGGGCTGTGCCCGTGCCGAGCCTAAAATGAGTACCCATGTCAAGAGGTTTGTGTTAAGGTATTTTGTTTTAATTTCACATAGTACAGCCCAGGGTTTATAGGCTGCTTTAGGGTTATTTGTGCTTTCGTCTGCTGCTTACAAACCCTGTCGTCCTTGGCTGTGAATGTGCATGCCCCGGTCAGAGGAACTGCTTTGTGTCTCCGCTAGCTGGCTTTAAGTGTCTGTATGTCTGAGAGGATTTTTAATGGGTTTCCTGGCTGTTTTCAGAGAAATCTTCAGTTTTTCTTGTATTCTTTCCTGTTACATGCCCAATTCCTACAGGCCTCACACCTTGAATAGCACCAGCACATCGAAGTCCTTTCAGAGCACAGTCACGGGGGAGCTGAACGCGCCTTACAGCAAACAGTTCGTCCATTCCAAGTCCTCTCAGTACCGCAAGATGAAAACCGAGTGGAAATCCAACGTGTACCTGGCTCGCTCTCGCATCCAGGTCAGTTCCCACAGCAGAAAATGGATATTTAAAAAATCCCATATGCTTTTATTCATACCTGTTTTACAGCTGAATTCTGTAGATGTCATATTTTATATATAAGTATTTGTATAAACCTAGTTGAAAATTTGTAACTACACCTATTGCAGAATTCCGTCCAGTCTTGTCCCAAAATCAGCAATTTTTACGTGGCACATCAATTGCATAGATTTACCTTAAGTAAGATTTCTTTCTAATTATTATAAATATCTTAAAAATTCCTTTGTTAAAGTCATCTAGAAAAAAGGGCTTTTCAAGTTTTGGCATGTTCTGGGGGGTTTAACCTATTTCTCAAAACCTTAGTAAAACTTAGTAAAGATAGAAATACACAGTGGAAGCATGAGATGCTCAGGCCAAGCTGATGAAGTGGTACAAGACCAGCAGGAAAGGCTCAGTACTCGCTTGCCTTCGTAACAATATGAGATCTGTTGCTTTATGTGATGCTGCTGGTTTGCCCCACAGACTGTTTTGGAAAAGCTTTGTCACTAATCTGGCCGTGTGGACACGGTTGTTGTTTATTTTAGGTTGGACTTCGCCGTGCCTGGGTTCCTCTCAGGTGTCTCTGGTCTAGCACGACCCACTTTTATTTCTCAGTGAATTTATAGCCTTTGCACAGTCAGGTGTCAGAGGGTAAGAGCAGCTTTTGTACTGAGACAGCAGCCGAGTTGTCTTGGATCTCTGTGAGGCCGGATTTGGCATCTGAGCTGTTACAGCATCAATTACTCGTCAGTGCTGCTTCCTTCTCTTCAAGTACTTCCCTTTCCACTGCTGGTTTGGGGCACAGTGAGGAACACAGTGTGAGTGTAAAGTGATTAACTCTCAGTGTACTTTCTGTAGGGCCTGGGCTTATATGCTGCTCGAGACATTGAAAAGCACACAATGGTCATTGAATACATCGGAACGATTATCCGCAACGAGGTAGCAAACAGGAAGGAGAAGCTCTATGAATCTCAGGTGAGGTTGTTTGTTCATTCTCTCTTTCCTTTTCCCCATTCAGACATCCATACAACAAAACAAATGCTGTTGTGCCTGATGAATTCAGGTCCCCCGATTTGTTTTCTGCTGTGCCATAAATGCAGTAGGCTAAAAACACAACCAGAGGAATTACAGTGATTGTTATCAGAGTATTTCAGTGTTTAATAAATCTCACAGCACGCTGGCCAGGTAGGAGGACACATCCTCTGTTCCAGAGGACACAGCTCTGACAGAGGTGTCAGGACCTCAATTTTTAATGAGAACTTACAAATTTAAAGCCAATTCCACAGTTGTAACAGTTAGTACCTGTCTGGGAAGCACTTGAATATCCTGGATGAAAGGCAGTGTGGAAACTCTCAGGAAAAACTGTATTGGTTTGTGTTTATGACCCATCATCCCTCACAAACCCGTGGGGCTATGGGCAGTACGTGACAGCACTTTCCCTCTTGAGCCAGTGGGCAGTGCCTGGAATGCAGGAGGGCACTTGGAGCAGGCCCACGTTGTTGGTTCATCACTGGCGCTGCAGTAAAACCTTACCAGAGTCCTTGTCCCACTTGTGCCTTTCAGAACCGTGGCGTGTACATGTTCCGCATTGACAACGACCACGTCATCGACGCCACTCTGACGGGAGGCCCTGCAAGGTGCGTGGCCCTGGAGGGATCCCTGACCTCCTCCTGGGGCATCCCCCGCCTTGGCCTGGGGCTGTTGGAGCCTCTGAGTTTGTGGGGTTTATTCCCTGAGCTGGTCCATTCAAACTGTCCCTCTGTGTCTCTTCCATCAGCTTTGCTCACCTTTCGGTTACGTTTCATGGCAGTTTTGAAGAAAGGAAATTTTTTTGATTCTTTATTTTTTTTGACGCTTGATTTTTTTGATATGTTTCTTTACCTAGAAAAAGTACAGAGTAATGTAATTGTAAGTGGAAAGGCGGTGAGCCCATGGAGCCAAGGCCATCCTGAGGTTTGGTTCAGATTTGCCTCAAAGGATGGGTTGGTTTTCCTAAAAGGTTTCATCTGTCTTACTCTTCTTTTTTAGGTACATCAACCATTCGTGTGCGCCCAACTGCGTGGCTGAGGTGGTCACTTTTGAGAGAGGACACAAAATTATCATCAGCTCCAGCAGAAGAATCCAGAAGGGGGAGGAGGTAGGGCAGGTCCTGGCTTTACACCCCTCTTGCCACGTGCATCCATTCCGTGATTTCTGGCCAGTGGCACAACTTCTTAGTGCTGGGGGGAGGTGACATTTCCCTTCCCCTTCCCTGTACAACTGGGCCTGTCCCTTGCCGTGCAGCCTCTGCTGTGTTTTGCTGTTAACCTGTAGCTACAGGGGAAGCTGTGGCAAATCCCAGCTGTTCCATAACCACTCTCCTGCCTCTCTTTCCAGCTTTGCTATGACTATAAGTTCGATTTCGAAGATGACCAGCACAAGATTCCATGTCACTGTGGAGCTGTAAACTGCCGAAAGTGGATGAACTAGAATGCATTCCTTGCTGTCTTTGAGGGTTGCTTGTCCCTAGGAAGAAGTGATTCACATTTTGATTTTGTCGACGGAAAATTGTTGCCTTTTTGAAGGGGGAAAAAAAAAAAAATATCACTTCTGGAACTACAGATTTCTACACGAGAATTTAAAAAGAAAAAAAAAAAAAAAGAAAAAATAACCCACAAACCAACAAGCACCAGAAGCAAGCCGGCAAAATCTGAAGCTGACTTTCCAGACACGTGGAGGTGAAACTGAGTTAACAGAATGGTCCAGCACTTTTGTTTTTGAGCTCATTAAGGAGAAACTGTTTAACTTGGGCAAAGAACCGCTGGCTGACCTGCAGGAGGGCAGGTGGCCACTATGAATGTAAGACTGAAATCACCAGCGAAAGGGAGAAGTCCAAAGTGCTGGCCACAGCCTTATTTGATAAAGGGGCAGGCCCTCTAATTAAAGAAAAAATTTTAAATAAAAGTAGACACCACTGAACAAGGAATGTACTGAAACGACTTCCTTAGGGATAGAGCTAAGGGAAAAAATAACTTGCACTAAAATACATTTAAATACTTGATTCCATGAGTCAGTTTATTGTAGTTTTTGATTTCTGTAAAATAAGAGAACCTTTTTGTATTTATTATTGAATAAGTGAATGAAGCTATTTTTAAAAAGAAAGTTAGAAGAAAGCCAAGCTGCTGCTGTTACCTGCAGAACTAACAAACTCTGTTACTTTGTATAAAAGTGTAAATATTTTGAGAAAAAAAATACAGTATAAAAATAGTTATTGACCAAATGCTACCAGACTCTGCAGCAGTTCGGGTGCTTATTCTCAAACGTTGATAGGGATGTTACAATATGATCTCATGTACTCACGGACATGCGATTCCCAGTTCGGAATAACCAAAATCTCAGTTTAAAGAGAGGGGTTTTGTATGTTTAAAGCAGTCTCAACTGTGGTCTTATGAGAATTTTTTTAAGTAAACCTTAAGCCTGGTAAAGGCATGTATATTACAACTCTGACTTTTGTAGATGTTTGGGTAATTTAGATTAATTTTATTTGTATTATATTGTTGCATCCCTATTTCTTAAGTCAGGTTTTTTTGTGCTTACAATTTGTGATAACTGTGAATAACTGCTAAAACCACCCAAAATAGAGGCTGGACATGGTTTTTTTTCTTCAGCAAAAGTAGTCAAGGATTAGGTGACTGTTCAGCCTACATTAAATCATGTAAACAGCATAGAATCAGTTGGAGCTTCAGTCTGATGCGATAGCCTTCTTAAAAGGAAAACAAGGAAAAAGATTAGGTGTAATGTGCTTGCAGCTGCAGGACTCTGGCAATAGGGTTTTGGAAAATGTAATTTAAAGATGTGTTTGTATGGATTGTTTTTGTTTACATTTCTTTAAAAAAATAAACACTGTTTTGTGTTTGCTTGTAGAAATTTAATCAGCATTTTGAACCAGGTTAGCTTTTTATTTTGTACTTAAAATTCTGGTACTGACACTTCACAGGCTAAATATAAAAAAAAAAATGAAGTTTTTTTTTTGTGTGCACAATTAAAGTGGACTGTAAACTGTTGGTATATTCAGTAATACAGTTCTGAACTTGTAATGTATATGGCATGATGTATTTTTATCTTACAGAATAAATCAATTGTATATATTTTTCTCTTGATAAATAGCTGTATTAAATTGTTTCTTGAATATTTTTCTTCTCTTGTACAATATTCCAACATCCTACCAGTATTTGTCCTACAGTTTTTTCTGTTCTGTATAATAGTATCTAATGTTGGCAAAAAAAATACAAAAACAACACAAAAAAAAGAATTTTTTGAAGTATACAGAGTGTTATGGGTTTTGGAATTTGTGGAAACAGATTTAGAAGATCAGCATTTACGAATAAAAATATTTTACATCTATAAAGTGCATCCTCCTGTTGTCATTTGAGGTGTCTAGTTTCTGCTTCTTCCAGGAATTGTGTCTGCTTCCACCACAGAGAAGCATTTGCCTTCCCTGTTCTCCAGTGCAAGCTGCACCCTGAATTTCACAGTGGGTGCCACATCCTCCTCTCAACCCATGAGTTTGAACATTTAACATCCTCTCCAGTCCCCTCCCTCCTGCAGGAGCAGGAGCAAGCAAAGGCCTGAGTGGGGTTAAACCTTGATGTTGCTGCTGTGACAGAGCTGGACTCCAGAGACCTTCCCAGCAAGCTCTCAGCACAGATCCAGGCTACAAAAAGGCTCCAAGACTTATCACGGAGCAGTGGGAAGCAGCCAGGCCAGAGCTGGTCCCTGGTGGTATTTATGTGGTTGCACTTTGGCTGCTGCAGGATCTCTCTGCTCCTTCTGGCAGCCACGGCCACCACCCACTCCAGGAGCCAGCGAGAAGGCGGTACCTGACACAGGGGCTTAAAAATCAGCCCCAGGCAGAGCTTCTTTCTTTACAAATAATAAATTCTCAGTGTGACAGCAGGAAGCTGAATGCTGTGACAGTGCCTACCGTGGGATGAGGCTTTTCCTTCTGTGCTTCCTCTTCACCAAAGCCCCTGAGGTCAGCTGGGAGCAGTCACTCAAATCCAGGGCAAAACTCTGGATTCCTGCTTACACCAGGCAGCCCAGCTCGGAACAGGCCCCTGGCCCAGGGCTGGGTTTTCCCAGCAGAGATCTCTCACCCTCACTCAGGTGCCAGCCTGGCTGTGTGGCTGCACCAGATCTGTCTGTGGCCAGGAATCCCCTGCAGGAACAACTGACACCATCCAAAACTCCATCACCTCCATCTGTTCCTGGAAACCGGCACCGCTCCCAGTGACAGCAGCCTCCAAATCTCCCCATTGGGAGCAAAAGGTCCAAAATTCTCTGTGGTGACCGGCTCAGACCGTAAATAAAGCAAGCTGCTGCTCTGCCTCAGTGAGGATTTGTTTGGGTCTTCTGATTATTTTTACTGGGTTTTTTTTTAAAAGACAAAGGCAACAGAAGAAAAGGTGAAGCAAGGTTCCTGCACAATGTGGCTGCCAACACAAATGTCACAGGAAAGCCCTGCACAGCTGGGAGCAGCTGTGCCAGCACCTGCTGCAGTCAGGGTCAATCACACAGGCATAAGTGAAGCTGCAGCCCATCCTTTCACCCTGGCAAGGACTGGAATTCCACACCCAGCAACCACCCAGGCTGCCACTGGAAGGGTGCACCTGAGCTGGCACCGTGTTCCAGCCCTACCCTGCAAGCCCTGCCTGACTGCAAGAGTCATCCGGGAACTGATGGCCAGACTCTGGCTACCCCTGAGCAAGGCACAGCTGACCAAGGAGGCTGGAGTTGGTTTTAGAGGCTTTTCTTGGTAGGAAGAAGCTTGGCTGGTGTCTAACTTACTCCCATTGTAATGCTTTACCTGAAAGAACTTCCACTTCAGCCAATTGTTCTGGTTTTCAGTTAAACCCTGGTCCCTGGTTCTCCCTGCCAGGGGCTCACCCCCTCCAGGACGAGTGGAGGAGGCAAAGCAGCTGCCCTGTGGCCAGGCCCCTCTTACCTGCTCCTTTGCATCCTCCTGCTTTTCTCCTCCCAGGTGCTGGCCCTGGCAGGTGGCTGAAGGACCAAACAGAGGCTGGCACAAGTGAATCTCCTCTCTGCAGAAAGATGTGGTTCTGTAATTACTCCAACATTCTCATTATTTGCTTCACACTCTGTCTGTAACTGGATGCTGGAGTATTTGTGCAGCTGGAGGATGTTTCTGCTGCCCAAGTGGAAGGGCAAGGCTGTCCTGGCACTTCCGAGGTCCAAGCTGCACATTCCCAGGGAAGGCGGTCACTGTGGAGTGGGGAACAAGGCCAGTGGTGCTAAGAAAAAATATGCTGGATAAGAGTAGATTTTCTCTTCTGCAGGAGCTTCCACACACTGAAGAAGCTGAGGCAGGAAATCAACAAAAGGTAAACAGTAAAATAAATGAAAACAGAGAAGTGGAGGAAAAAACCCAGAAATTACCTGTCAGGCCTTCCAAGATGTGAGGAAGGGAAAAAGGGAGTGAAAACAAGGGAAGACCCAAATTGTGTGAACATTAGTTTGCATCAGTGTCCAAGTTGGTGCTTTCTGGTCCAACAGCTACAAAGAGTAAGGCCATACAAATTAATAAAAAAATGATACTTTATTTTAAATGCAGCTACTGTCATGAGTCATCAAAATAGACTTTGCAATAGTTACTTTGTTTTAAATATGAGGTGACGAATGACAGCAAAGAACTTAAACTACATGAAATGTCCTAAAATTAAAAGAATTAAATTTAAATATTACAAATGACAATTTTCAGAAGATGAAAGGAAATAAAAATATTTTCCAGAAAAAGTAAAATAATTTTGGCCAGTAAATCCATACTAGAAATGTAAATTATTGAGATACTGCACATGGAATACTCAAGGAGGACTCCTTTCTCTCACTGTCATTTAGAAGATCCACAAAGCTGAAATCTCACCATTTAAATTACACTGCTCTAATGATTTCTCTTACGTTAAACCAGTCCAATAATCCATGATCATCCAAGGAACTGATGATGAATTTCACTTCTTCCTGCAGTGGGGCTGCTGCTTCTCAGTGTGTGACCAGGGACCAGTGACCACCTGGACCTTCCCACACTCAGCTCCTCAGGGCAGGGCATTTCCAGCAGGTCCTTGCGATGGTTGTGCCGGGTGTAGCAGCCAAGGGCTCCGCACAAAACCCTCCAGAATGACTTCAGATCGTGGCTGAAGGGAAGCAGGGCTCAGCTGAGCTCTCCTCAGCCACCTCCTCGCTGTCTCAGCTCTCGAAGTGCCACTGCTGAGGAAGGGACCCGTCGCAGATGGCCACGGTCACGTAGCCCTTGTGGCTCAGCGGATCCACCACCTTCAGGCACTGCCCCACAGAGACCTGGTACAGGCGGTTGTTTTTCTAGAGCAGACAAAAAGACAGATGGGATTTATTTACTGAAACTTCTGTTCTCCACTGTCAAACTGGAGCTGAAAGCGATGCCCAAGGGGAGGGGGGTGCTCCTTCCTGACAGATGAGCCTTTCAGCAGCCTCCCTGACACACCAGACCCACAGCAGCAGCAGAGTACAGCACACCCCATAACCACATCCAGACTTTGAAACAAAGGCTCTCACGTCCTCACAGGCCCCCAGTTGGAATTTTGTTTATACCACAGTCTTTTAATGAGGTGGAGGGATGATCAAACCCATTCCACAGCACTCAGCAAAGAGAGAACCCACAAGGCTGTAGTGAGGACAGACAGGTCATAGAATCCTAGAATGGTTTGGGTTGGGAGGGACCTTAAAGATCATTTTGGTCCAACTCTCCTGCCATGGGCAGGGACCCCTTCCACTAAACCAGGCTCCTCAAGGCCCACACAACTTTGCCATGAACATATCTAGGGATGGGGAATCCACAGCTTCTCTGAGCTACCTGTTCCAGCATCACACCACCCTCATAGCAAAGAATTTCTACCTCATATCTAATCTCAACTTGTCCTCTGACAGTTTAAAGCCATTCCCCCTTGTCACTCCATGTTCTTGTAAAAATTCCCTCTCCAGCCCTCCTGTAGCCCCCGTAGGCACTGGAAGGATGCTTTAAGGTCTCCCTGGAGCCTTCTCTTCTCCAGGCTGAACAGAGGTTCCTGTTGTGCATCTGACCATGCCTTAGCAGTGCCACTGCCCTCAGCACCCACACGCTGGGGAGCTGCCACACGTCGTGACAGGATTCGTGCATGGTGGGTGCCCATAACCAGGGCAAGGCCAAACCCCAGCCAAGAGTGAGAAGGAAACAGATCCCATTCTTTCATTACCCTCAGAGGACTGTGCCATCTCCTCTACCAACAGCCTGTTGCAGCTGTCTGGAAAGGGCTTTCTGCACAGCCCCAGCGGCTCCCATGGGCAGCCACCTCCTGCACAGAGGGAGCAGATACACAAGAACAGCCATGCCAGGCCCTGTCACTGCTTATGGCCATAGCCAGATGTCCAGTGAAGCAGGAGGGCATGGTAAGAAAACACAAAACTCCTCCAAAACATCCCCCCAGTCCAAGCCTTGTACCACAACTGACAGTGCAGTTAGTATTGCCCTGTATCAATCACTCAATGGATTTCCCCTTGTTCCAAAAGACTTGATATCTAAAGGCTCCCAGCCAGCTCTCATATACCTGATGGGAAAGGTGCCCCACACCTTCCATTTGCCTTTCCATGCCCCTCTGAGCCTTCCTCAGCCCTAATTTAGCCTTTCTGAGAGGAGGTGACCAGCACATGCAGTACAAGCACACTGCAATGGCATGCAGACATTGTCCTGCTTCAGCTCCTATTCCCTTCCTAATCAATCCTAGTATTTGATTCACTTTCTTTTCTTGTGGATCACTGACGAGCACCAGTGTGACCCTGTTACAGATCCACCTCCCACAGCCACAGTGGCAATGGCCAGCTCAAAGCCCACATGTCATACATGAAGCACAGACTCTCCACCACCACCAGCAGCCACATGCACCTAATGTCAGCAGCCATTCTCTCAGTCCTGTAAAATCCCTGCCTGCTAACACAAGCTGCAGAACCCTCAATAACCTCTCATCAGTAGAATTCCTCAGCTCACTGCTCTCAGTGCCCCTGGCAGCTGTGGCACTGCTGGTGCAAAGTGTCAGACACACACAACCCTGGGCTCACACAGTATCTGCCTCTGTATCTCCACACCATCCTGGGCTGCAATAGGACTTGTGGGACACCCCTTGGGAACTCGAGCTGCCAACGAGCAGCACGGTATGAACCCGAGACAGACTGTGCAGAGCTGTGCTGGAAGCACAACTGGCAGTGCTGGCAGGGCCCTCCCTCCCCTTTGTTCAACCATGTTTGTGCTACAGACTCTCTGCTAGGCCGAGGGCATGTGAGGGGCAGCCTCTGAGTGAATACCCAGGAGACAAATTCCATGTGTGAGCAGCACTGGCTCAGTTTTGTGGGATTGGCCACTCCAGGCTTTAACAATTAAACTAACGAGATCAATTACAAGGCAGAAGCAACTGCTCTGCCCTGTGCTTCTTCAAGCACTAAGCAGGAATCACCACATGGACTCCTCCTGTCTCCCAGGCCTGCAAACACAACACAACAAAGCTGAGGGGTGGATTTTGTTCTCTCTGGCATATCCCAGATGAGCCACAGTGCTGTGGGTGGCTGTGACTGGCAGAAGAAAGGCTCAGTGGAGCTGCAGAAACCTTTCTATGTTGCAAAGGGCCTGCATGTCCCAGAACTCAGCAAAAGACTGCAATGCAGCCATCAAAGCCTGTGCAAGTTCTGTACAGGCTGCTTGAACCATGGGCTGGGCCTGCTACAGTGCAATTGCCTTGGTACATCTGAGGTTTAGTCACAATTAAACTCAACCCTGATGTCCTGTTAAGGCTACTGTCACTGACTAAGACATGGGTTACAAGTAATGTGCCATATGCCAGCCTCTCCACCTACCCCAAATGTCCACTGCTGTGAGCCACCAGAGCCGTGGCATTTCATGAGACGAGGGGGATCGGACGAGCGAGTTTCCGAAACATCCAAGCAAAGCAGATTATTTAAAATCAGCTCATGGTCCTCATTGTAAATCCAGACCTGAAAGAGAAGACAGAAAGACATTTATTGCAATGTTTCAGGGCAGTTTCCTTGAATCTTTTGTTCACCTACAGAGGTGGTGCTTCGGCATGTGGATGTCAGAGAGGGGCCTTGCAGTGAGTGGTGAGAATTGAATGCAGCCCCTTCCCTGGGGCCCACCTGCATGAAGCAGGAACACACTGAAAGCAAACTCTTCACAGCAGAGTTTCTCTGTGATCACACTGAAAACCACTGTCAGCTCTAACAAGCAGCACGGTCTGAATTAAGCTCAAGCTGTCAGTCTGTCCTCTCCCACATGCTGCTTGAGCAGAACAGGTATTTCTATTCATGGCACAGGAAAGTGTTGGGCACCTTCAGTTGCTGCTGTTCATGCCCACACCCTGCTGGCTCTGTGGGCTGCTCTGAGCAAGGCACATCTGGCACAGGTGGACATTCAGGGAAGCAGGAACAGCAGCCTGGTCCAACTGCAGGAGCTGCTGGTCCTCCCTCCCTTGTTCAGCTCCTTCAGACCTGCAAAGACCTGGGCCAAGATCAGTGCTGTGGAGGACCTGGAGCTCTCATAACCAACAGAAAACTCTGAATCCCAAGCCAGAAAGCAAAGAAATGAAGGAACCTGGGGGTGTGCACCTCAAAATATCCTGGGTTACAGAGGGGTGGAAAAAAGAGAAGAAAGTAAATGGAAACTGCAGCCCTGCAGTGCAGGGAAGATCCTGGGACCATCTGGCTCAACACCCAATGCCAGCTATTCCAAATGCACAGTGGAGCCCTGGCATTCACAGGGCACCTGGGCAGCACTTCCCAACCTCTGGGGATGTTGAGCAAGGCAACTCCCTTCCCCCTGACTTCTGAGCCTGTGCACAAGAAGAGCTGAGCCCCTCATACCCATCCCTGAAGTACCTACAGACAGACACTAAGTTCCTCTGCTGTGCTCCTGTTCCAGCCCTGTTCCCATTTCTCACAGCTCAGTGCTGCACTTGCCATGCCTGCTGTGTGAGTAATTTTTTTTTTCCCCATTAAGTCTGCATGAGTTTCACAGTCAGAGTATGGAATATCAAATTCCAGGCAGAAAATCACACACACAAATTTTGATTTGTCTCTTTTTTTGGCCTATGAAACTAAAACCAGCCTTTTGGAGGGCGCTGGGATTTGGGACACAGCCTCAGTCAGACAGCATGACTGGAAAGCACACAGCTCATTATCACAGTGACTATTATAACACAAGGAAGGCCTCCTTGGAAGAAGTGCAAGGATCACATTAAAATTTGCCCTAACCTCATGCATTCTGTGCCTTCTAAAATATTCTTTAGTGTTTAAACCCTGCCATGAAAAAATAAGCATGGCAAGATTAAAGAGGGAGGAGAGAATGGAGAAATGGCAGGACTTGCCAGAGAGAATCACTATTAAAAGAATAATGATGGAGCCAAATCCAAACAAGAGATGAACTGGTAAGAATGGAGAGAGAAGACTGCAGTGACACAGGGAACAGACCTTCAATCAAAAGCTGAGTAATGGCAAAGAATACAAGCCAGTGGTTAAATCCAGTGTGATACTGCTCCAGAAAGGCTTATACAAGACAGCCAAAATTAATTTCAAACTAATTATGTGTTTAGTGTAGAAAACAAAGCAAAGGGGAAAAATAGGCCCAAATTTGGTTCCAAATCCAGATTAGAGTATCACTATGAACTTGCAGATTATTAACAGATTCAAGCACTGGGAAAGCAAAGCCACCCCATGAGGTTTCTTTGTTACACAATTGCAAGCCTTAGCATATTCCAAGAACGATTAACTGATTTTCTGCTGAAGACTGAAAGGATGATGTTCAGCTCTTGTTAAAGGTTGTCATGAACAACAGCCCCATATAGGAAAGAAACTTCTGGCAGGCAGCACAGTATCAAAAGTCTATATGCAGAAAGGTGCCTTCCCAGGATTTGTGTCTCATTTCGAAGAGATCTCGTTTTATCCTCCTATGTACTTTCTAAAAACAAAAAACAAAAACAAACCAAACCATTAAAAAATCTAATCTATTTTTAAAAAGAGGTTAACAGAGGTGCAGGATATTTTCAACCTGCATGCACTTCCTAGCTAGCAGAGTTAAGAGAGCATCCCTGTGAAGACTTTGGTTTCTAAAACTGGGGTTGTGTCCAGTTCCCACACACAGGAAAGCAGCACCTTTAATCACTGTCCCCCAGAGACACATGGCAATGATCTGCTCCAAAGGTCTAAGGAAAGTCACTGGCCATTTTCACTGGTGTCAGACAAAATCTATGAGATGCAATCAGAATCATGCAATGAATCATTTCTGTTTTCAAAGAAAACCTAAATGGGCAGATGTTGTGGAAAAATCCTCTCTCCATAATGAAATTGATCATGTTTGTGGTTAAATAAAATACTTAATTTGGTGAATGCTGTAGGACTGGCCTCTGTCAAGCACCTTTTTTCTCCCCCTATCTCTCAACACAGGCAACAGGATAAAATGAAAGGTGCATGGACCTCTTCAGGCAGGTGCACAGCATGTTCTACAGTAGATCTTGTGGACAAAATAAATGGCAGGAGGTCCAAAGTATGAGCTCTGTTAGTCTAAGCTACTTTTACACAGGTGCAGCTTAGGAAGAACTGGATGTTTAATTCAAACAAAAATATAGTTTAAGTTATTTACAGATTTAAGGCTGGTCTTCCTAGGACTTCAGTACCTTCAGGACTTTACTTCTGTAACTCAGACAAATCCCACAGCCTTCTCCTGAATTTCAAAATCGTATGAAATAAGCCAGGAAGCATCCGCCTACCCTTTGGCTTTCAGAGATCAGTGGAGTGCAGCAAAAGGCATGGCTGGCCAATTGGCAAAGCTTTGTGGATACACATTTTGATCTGATCTGCAAATTGCATTAGCACTAGAGAAATACACTGAAAATTTTCAGTAAATACAAGACAGTAACTACTGCAGGAACAGCCCTTTGTTTGAAAGAAAATGCTACGACCCGTGTAGTATTCCAGTACTTCCAACAGTTACAATCTGTTGCTTAGCTTGGCGCTGCTATATGACTCCGTCAGACAGTTTGTAAAAGATAAAAATTCAGCTTAAGAGCACAAAAGAGCTGCCTCAGCCCTGAGGAGGAGATGTACCCAGCAATTTGCACCATCACATCCGTTTGCAGATACTCAGCTCCTGTTATTAGGATAGCAATGACATCACAGCACCAAAGACCCTGTGACAATCACCACAAACAGCCAAGTCTGGTGGTCTGTAATCACTGTTTGAAGCCATTGCTACTCTGAAAATCCAACATCCTCCTGAGGGTCATTCCAAAGCAGCTATGTGCCTTCTGCTCCACAGTTCAGTGTGCCACTGATAATTCACAACAATCATTAGAGGGACCAAAGAATTGTTCCTTCAATAGTTTGTGGAAAAGCAGCAAGACTGAATTTGCACTTCTTCACACGTGCTGTGTCAGAAAAGCAAACTAATAACCATGATCTAAAGATTTAGGGAGAGAGCTCTTACAGAAGAATTGCACATGGGAGCAAAACCTTGTAGTCTCTGAGTCTTGAACAGCTTGTAAAGGACATATTCTTACATTCATTAAGTGCTACAGGAGTGTTAACAGACCTTTTCTCAAGTCCTGTGCTTGAGTACATTTTTCCAAGGTCCAGAGGACAGATGCCTCTTCTGTCACTTCAAACCTCTGTTCCATAAGATCCCATCACCTCTTCTACTTGTGCTATTTCTAACAAGATTTTCATTACTGAGTCCTAAATTTCTGTTCAGTCCCCGGAATTACCCCAGACTATTTCTGTTACAGTTAATGGAGCATCCTAGTTTTCACTGTAACTCGAAAACATAATCTTTAATATATTTTCTAGATATAAGAACCACTTCCCTTATTATTTTCTTTCTATAGCAAAAAAAATTAATTGAATGTCAGTCACATTACGCCTGAGAAAACAGGAGAGTGTGATGGACTTGACTGATTTTCAGCTCTACTTAATGATGGCCATCTCAGTCAACTACAATGAAAAGGATCACCCATAATGTTGGTACAACTGAAAGCTACATAATACCTGTTATTTCTTTTAAATCCAAGTTAAGTGAAAATTTGAAATTCCTTAGCAGCCATGAAGGCTAGAGACAACAAAGCAAGCATAAACTAAAGGCAAAACAGAATTGCTTTCAAGGCCAGCCCCACGACTTCAGAGAGGCTGGTCAGCTCTCACATGCATTCACCAGACCAAACACAGGCTTTTTTCCTAAGACAAAGGCATAAAACAGATAATTCTAGAGCAAAACCAGCTGAAAATGCCCACGAGCTGAGTGAAACAACAGTTAAAAGCTTCCAATAGTCAAGATGTTGCTTGCTATTTTTATAAGCAGAAGCTGCTAAATAAGTGTCATCTTTCCCTACATTGTTCTCACATATCTATAGTAAGATTGTTCAAGAGGTTATGACAGCAAGTTGGCTAAATGCACTCTTGGGATTTATTAGGAGAACAAAATAAGCCTAATAGCAGAAAAACATAGTGTTGGTTGACATACTTGGTTGGAGAACAAAATCATTGTGAAAGAAGATAGCACAGCCAGTTTTTTTATGAGAACTAATTGCTAAATTTACCACTAGTAAACCAGATTCATGAGAAAAGAAGCCAAAGATCAACAATCAGAGCATGGATTTGTCTTTCTCAGCACTAAAGGGCTAACTGAAGTTTGTTCTCCTGAATAAAAAATAGTCAGAAAAAAGTTTTGATATGGAAAACTAACCGACTTTCTCCTTCAGGCATGTGGCACTTCATTATGAGAAATATTGCAGCAAGGAGAAGGGAAGCATAACTGTGTTGGTTAACTGCTGGACATCATGCCCAGGCAGTCATTTTTGCTTTCCCAGCCAAAGACAGAATGGCTCCGAAAGCAGCACTGTAGCTTTGGCACTGAAAATGTACAATCACTTGGTGATGATGGTGCTCATAGTTACTATTACACTTACAGTGTCTTCACATTTACAAGACTTGCTGACTGTCTTACAGCTAATGGAATAGATCAAATAGGAAAACCTTCATTCCCACTCCAGCTTTCATTAATCCACCTTTCACACAGGGACTCGCAATTTGGTCACAGTGATGATTTCTCAGTGCTCCAGAGGTGAAGCACAAGGATGTATTCCTTGCTCCTGTCTGACAACTGGACCTGGAGGCCACGTGTCAAGAGCCAGCCACACATCCAGAGAACTGCAAACACCCCTCACAATTTCTCTGTCTTCATCTGTCTCGCTCAGCTGGTGAGGCCACAAGTAGGAGGCAGAAAGTCCCATTAGGTGACAAAGCACACAGCATTTTGTTGGGACTATCACAAATCACTCTGCTTCCACTGCTGCAGCTTCCATACCCTGAAAACTGTTGCCTGTGTCACAGAGTATCAAGTTAGTCCAGCACAACCCACCTTTACTAAAGCTATGCTGCTTTACAGCCCATGCTCCATTGCTCCATTTACTCTGTGCCTTTGATTACTTTTCTCTTTAGATCCAACCTAGCTTTTAGAATTGGATCCCACAGGCTCCTAAATCATAATGTTCTCAGTGTAGTTCTTAGCTAGGTAAGCCTTTATGGCATTAGCTGAAGACCTCTCTACCCTGGAGACTTTTTATCCAAGTCCTGAATTTCTGTCACCTGAAAGAAGTGAATCAGCAAAGGCATCATGTAGTAATATAAAAATTCTCATTAGGTTTTCACACCCATCCTTAATTAATCCCCAGATCAGCAATTCACCTGTAGCCAAAGAATCTTCTGAATTCCTTCTATTCAACAACAAATCATTCGTTTACCCCAAAATACAGCCACTCCAGCAGCAGAGGACTGTACAGTACACAAACACCAGCGGGGCAGGAAAAGGCTGCTTCAAATTCCAGTATGAGGACCTGACTGCAAGAGCTGCTACAAATTCTGAAGTGCCAATCAATGGATTATGAACCCGTCAAGAGCCACTTTAGGGCAGCCTTCAGCCAAACACAGATTCATGCCATAAAGACAGGAGATTATAATATCCAACACTCAGCATTAGTAGGAGCTCCACAGTGTCCTTGGCCAGCCCTGTGGTTTGAATGACCCTCTGTAAGCAGCCTGCCTGCTGATGAGATGTCACACCAGGGCACTTTGCCAGCAGGAAAACATATGGGTCATTTTAAAGACATGAATCACTGTTTAATACAGCTGGGAATCTCATACCTGGTTCTGATCGTTGTAGTCACATTCCCGAACCACCACCAGGCCTCCTTTCTGACTTGGGTGGCCCTGGGCAACCAGGCATTTGTTGGTTTGGAGGTGATACAGCTATGAAAGGAAAACATTTTGATAGTCAGAGTAAACAACAGCCCTAGATCTCACAGTGTGCTCAAAGCCCTAGATCCCCAGTGTGCTCAAAACAACTCAGCCAACACTTCCAGTAACAAAAAAATCTTCCCTTTTAAAATACCATTCTGTTTTTCAGATAATTTGGAGAAAATACTGCATTAAACAGTTCCAATTTGCTTTCTAATTACATCAAGATTTCTCTGGTACTCATCAAGTCTCTCTCTGGTATGAGTGCAAGTACACACATCCTGGCTCTGCACATGCTGGTCATACTCTGTCAAGGTTCTTTGTCCTCATCACTCTCCATGGAAGCCTGAGGCCCCACAAATTCTGCTCAGGAATATTGACTGTACTGTATAAACCGCATTTTACTGTAATTTAGCTTAAACACAAGTCTCCTCCTACAGCCTCTCTTCCTGGAACAGGACTGCCTCCCTGAGAAAGGAGAGAGAATTACTGAAATAAAAACAACTTCAGAGATTTATGTTGTTTGCAAATTGATTTTCAAGAGCATTTCCATAACTGAAAAGCCAGTTATCAGCTCTGGTATTTTACTGATGGATCAGGGAAGAAAACTACATTTTACAAACACACAAATGCTATTTTTGCCCTACCTAGTCTGATTTAGGGGAATGGTGTATCAGAAGACCAAGTTCAGGTGAGAAGCCTGTCCTGTGATGCAGAACTGTAAGCATCTACCATCAAAGCAAACAAGGAGACTCTCAGCAAGCTGGCAATCTCTCCTGATTTGAACAATAATGCCCACCCTAAGAGACATCCAAGACATTTTCTGCTGTACAAAGTTTAGATTGTTCTATTTCAAGAATCAAAAAATCATTAAGATCTTGATGTATCCCCACAGAGGTACTCAGGGAAACAAAAGATCTCTAATTCTGCCTTTAAATTACACACATGCCCTGAACTAACTGCTGGCCAGCAGAAGACTTCTTTTCAGCCTGAATATTTTTCTTCCCCTAATGTGGTGGGGATCAGGCTCTTCAGACAGCAAACACTGCCTGCACACCACGAGCTGAGAGATGGCAGGGCCTCAGATCTGACACCCACATTAAAAATACTTATTTCCAATCTGGAGCTGGATGTAGAGGAAAAAAGAATTTACTGTTCTCAACTCCAGGCCAGGCTTATTAACTAGCCAGCTGAATTTTATTATGAAGACATCCATAGCTGTCTTGGCATTTCTATGGACTCTACAAATTTTTAGAAACCAAAATACACTTCCAGTAATAAAAGGAACAAACTGCTCAGTCACATGATAGCAACAATTAGCATAAATACCAAACAACATTTTTCACTAAACACCATTTCTGGAAATAGCTGTCCCAAGGCACATCAACAATTGCCTTGAGTGCACCATGTTTCTTTCTCCTGTTCCCTACACACATCTAAAACAAATTACACAAAACATTCTAACTAGTATTTCCTCACACCCCAGATCTAGGACAGATCTCTTTTTCATCATTCCTCACTCAACAGAAGGCTTTTAAAGCATAGAGTACATGAGTTTTGTATGATTTTTGTCCTTGTTTTTATTGGCCATGATGGCCAGCATTTGATAACACTGGTAACGACTGTCGCCATTTGTGATCATTACATTTCTTCCCAGCTGTCAAACCACCACTTATCTGTGGCCCAATTAGTTTTTGAGAATAAACTGAGATTTGGAGTGATTCCTCCCAAATCCTAAAGAGTTTGGCACGCAGGGTGACATTGGCTGATCGTTCTGTTCCTTGCAGGCATCTGGAAATAGTTTATACAATCATCAGAGCCAAAGCTGACTCTCTCATACAACGCTGGGTATAATTCTTGAACCCCAGAGAACCAAGCCAAGGCAATGCATTTTTCTGCTTCTACTCCCCATTTCTTAAGGGGTGCACAAAGCTTTTCTCAAAATTAAACCATGGTAAATAACTGCTGGGAAGATTTACCCTTAAGTGTTGCTGAGATATTCAGATCCCTCAAGTAGCTCTCTCCAACATCAACAATTCCTCAGTTACTTTCTGCCTGAATGAAAGCAGAAAGCTATTAAATTTTGAAAAAGGAGAAAAAAAATGTCTGACTAGGGGAGTAACAGCATCCAACAGCTAGGGGAATCAGCCCATTGTATCAGTTTTATTCAGGGAAACCACATAACTTCACAGCTTGGCTGGGATATTGCTATAAAAATACTGCACAAATGATGGATTCCCAGACAGCTGCTTCCAAGCAAAAAATCTAATGGTGTCAATAGGTCCTGCATGAAGACAGGTCCTCCTGACTCATTTCTTGCAGAAGCAGCAATGGTCAGCAGCTACTGCAGCCTGTGTCCCCTGTGGGGACATCACTAAGTGCTTCCAACTATTGAGCTAAAAGGGAACCTGCTAACCATGATCTGTGTGCACATGGAGCAGTTTATTCCAGAGTATTCTCTTTCACAGAGAAGACAGTGAGAAAGTTGTCTTGGGTTTGAAACTATCCATTATTTTTGGGAAGCAGAAAAAGCACACATCAAGTGAATTTGACACTGGAAAGAGCAGATGCAACTGTCTGGTGGCTTTGACTGCATACAAACCCATAAGCAAAGGTGTCAGAGCTAAGGCATGAATTTAATCATGATTTCCTTAATGAATACACATTAAAAGCTCTCTCTTCACTTCTACTTTGAAGAAAAAAAGAGAGGAGAAAAACTCATTTTTTGTTCATTATGTAACAGTCGAGACTAGAAAAACCATCATCAGCCTCAGATGCAAATGTTCACCTTTGCAGAAAATTACCCAGTAAAAGCAATGAGTTTGGAAATTAATTACACTGTA
Source organism: Aleadryas rufinucha (assembly GCA_013397815.1). NCBI lineage: Eukaryota > Metazoa > Chordata > Aves > Passeriformes > Aleadryas > Aleadryas rufinucha. Next base: position 290,860 of record VZTH01015245.1, on the reverse strand, counting down.
CTCTTATCATAAACCAACAGAGCGTGAATATTTGAGGCCAAATTTCTCTCTGTCCAAATCCATCTTCAGAACCAACAGCCATGAAAGCACATTCTAAAGACAGCAAAAATTCCCAACTCAGAGCTTTGAGGTAAGAAACCTCATTGAACAGTAGCTAGCCTGAGGATGACCTGAAATATAGATCAGATTGAAACTTATTTGACAAAAATCCTGTTATTTTCAAGACAGCTTGTTGCAAAACTTATGGAATCGGACTATTTTTGTTGTATTTGAGCAAATGTTTAAGAAAAAAGTCTCCTAATAATTAACACACCAGAATTCTATACATTTAAGTTCCTCTTACCCTTCCACGCTGGATTATTTTTGGTCGTTTCTGTGCTCTATTAATAAAAACTGGCTGTGGAGCTTTGGCATTGGGCCCAGATATTTGCATCTCAGGATAGATGTTATCTAAATACCACTTAAATGACTTGCAGTTCAATCTCTTCCTCAGTTCTACACGGTCGGTGATATTTCCATAGCTCCTCATCCTCAGCTCAGGTCTCAAAGCAAAATACTGCTCCTGTATTTAAGAGAAACAGTTTGGGGAAAAGGGGAGAAGAATTTCAGATTACTGATTTCCAGTTTTTTGCTGTTTCCAGAACTCCCAAAATTTCATTTAGTTTCGCTAGTGTTTTCAACCAGTAAGTTGGAAACTGGCAGTAGGAAATTGCAATGCTTGGATTGCCACAGGAAGTGAGATTTAATCTTGCCTAACTCTGAGCTAATCTTTCTAAGCGAGGGGGTTTTTTGATGAAGATACTTCTTGGGTACAAATTTGCTGATCTTTTTTAGATGTCAACTTGAGGAAGAAACAAATCAGCCCCTGACTTAACTGCCATTGGCAATACAGGCATCCTAGAGGCATTAACTAAAAAACAGATGCATGTCTCATCAGCAGTCTCATCTGACAAAGGTTTCTTGAAATTATTTTGATTATGCAATGCATTGTTTTCATTGTTGTGGGATTCAAATATGTTTTGTCTTGCACAGTTTCCAGCTTTTCAACTTTACAAATGATCAGGGTAAAACCATTCCAGAATAGACCTATAAATGGGACTGATATAATGAAGTTCAGTAGGACCACATCTTATTCATGTGAATAATCAGAACTGTCACCTGGGCTTTCTGGGAAGCCCAGTTCTTTCCATTCATCTGCATCATCTCCAAAAAGGCTCTCACAATGTTATTTTTTCACATTCTATTTTATGATAATACTCAGAATCTTACAGGCTAGGCAAAGACAGATTAGGATTCCAACCCAATCTCATGTGCTGTTTGACTCCAATGCAGAGACAATGGGGACAAACAGAATGAATGTACAGCGTGGCACAAATACTATTGCTAAAACTAGAAAAAAAATCCCCTTTTAGCATTTAATTCCAGATAGATTTACAGAGCCCACAGAAAAGGCACTGTATTTGCACATTAATTTGCTTACTAGGTACCATTTAGAATTCAGTTTTCAGGGCACTGAACTATGGTATTCTGTTGGCTTAATCTCTAGGAGACATCTGGAATTTACCCACCACAATGTAGTTCTGACAGTTTTCAATTACCTCCCGCTATCTGATACTCAGGTGACAGACAGCATCACCTCTGGACAAGTTACACATCTCTCCTCATCAAGATCTTTGAGCATTTGGATGTGCTCAATGTATCACTGCTATTTTAATAGCAGAGGAAGGAGAAGTGTGTACTTGGTGCACATTGGACTGTTGGCCAGCTCTGAGGAAGTCTGGAGACAGACTGGACATCACAATCAGAAACTGGTCTGCTTCAAAAAGTAGCACTGCTATTCCAACTGCTTCTTTCCTGGCTGAAGTTCAAATGTTGGTATCCTGCCTTTTATGTGTTATTTATTACCACTGTATACATGAACTTATACATTTGCATTTTGCTTTTGACAGTTATGAAAATTTTGCTGAATCATTTCCCTTATGCCATTTCATTTATTAAATACTGCTATTTACTCCTTTAAGTCTTATCTTTGTACTGTGCATCATTAGATTGCTTTGGTAAACTATACTGGCCCTAAATATTTGCATTATTCTTATAAAAACAAAAAATATTTCCAAGCTTGTCTTCCATACATTCTCTGGCAGCTATCAGAGAGTCAGACTAGAAACAGCTGGAAAAGTTCTGGACACAAATCTGTGGTAAGAGAGTGCTAGAATCAGCAGTTCAAGTGCTTGCTGGATAAAGCAGTATCAGCTGGAAATGATAACAAAGAATCAAGTCCAAGCTTCAGAGAAAGCCATCATTAATCACAAAACAACTGTGCCTAGACATCAGTAAAAGGAAAAGTGATAGATCAGATCTACCAAAGCATTACAGAGATGGAGAATGGAGATAAAAATTAATGGCCTCTAATGGAGTCCTCGAACTGAACATCAAGGTAAAGGATGGGGTTTGAAACATAAACCTCCAAAGAACATAACATTAATAAAATATATCTCATATAGAAATTGTAGGGACCACAGGAGCTGAGCACACAGCAAATCCTATGGTCTCAGAGGGCAAAATGTCATTAAGTGTCTGAGAGATAAGGGATTCACAAACACCTGATGTATGCTCAAAAGCATCAGTATCGAGATCTGAAGACAAGGAAGGAATACACTTGCCCTTGAATCCAGAAGTCAATCCTGATTGCTCTTCCAGGGCAGGACAGACTAAGAAGCAGATTGCTAATTAAAACAGAAAGCAAACAAGCAGCCAAAAACAATCCCTGTCTCACCAGCATGGAAATTACCTGAAGGCACAGCACATGGCTGCCACGTAATACTGATTTGGAAACAAAGCAATGCAGAGCTTACAAAAGCTCATCCATCATCTTTTGCTTCACTAAAAAGGCATAAAACTCAATCTCCTGCAGGCAGTAAAGTAACAAGGAGGAGACTTGAGCACTCAAAAGCCAAATGACAATTCTACAGAATTTAGAAATTCCTATCAAAGCTACCATTAGGAGTTCAGACTACAGAAGGAAAACCCCATCAGAGGTGTAACAGATCCCATTGTGACACAGTCCTTTGACAAACAAGCCAGTTAATAACCATTTAATAACCTTATTTCATGAACTAGAATTGTCTCTTACCTTGTATTCATCCATCCACACATGTGCCAGCCTCAGTGAGTTATGAGCCATAGTGTCCTGTCCCCCAGGCGAGCCATAGGGACGCCTCTTACGGAAAATGTGTCCCACCCTGGAGCAGGGGATGATCAGGAGTCTGCCACCACACATCCAGATCTGTCCATACAAAAGCAGAACATGCCTCATTGTTCAGATTGCTCACTGCCCCATCCCCTTCTTCAAGGGACACTTTGGCAGGGGTATACATTATGCAGGATGAGGTGCCAGCAATGTTGGCCTACATGTCATGTTTTCTGACAAATTAAATTTTCAGATCTCCATGTTACAAAAGACTATTTTTCTCCCATGACCACACTTTCCACAAAATACATCATGGCTTTCAAGAGACAAACAGAAAATGTTCTAAAATGTTATGCTCTAACAACCTATCAGAAAAGACTGGAATATATGGGCTAGGACTCATCCTGCAGATTAAGTTCCTTAAATTGATTTACCTACATGAAAATTGTCCACAATTCTGACAGATAACGAAGACCAGTCTTTGTCATCCAGGGAGCCTGGAGAGCTTTTCAACTAGGTATGAAAACTTATTGGACAGAGCTGTTTGTTTCTGTTAAAATATGGGAACTCAGAAACACTGTTCCCATTCAGATGCTACATTTAGGAGTCTTTATCTGTGGCACCACAGATCTACATTTTACTTACACTCTACTTCCATTTCTTTTTTTAAAATTTCTTTTTCAACTTCATCTTCCAGCAAATTACCAGCATTGCCCCTATGCTAGACTACTGTGTTCTCCAGCTCCAGAAAATCTTCTCACATTAGCAGTTTATAATCAAGTCCCTTTTAAAACTCCTTCTAGACAAGATAAACACTCAACTTCTTTCCAACCCTCCCCCAGGAAGACAGGGACTTCCACAAACTCTTAGTTCTCTGAATATACTCCAATTTTTCAAAGTCCTTTTTATTGAAACTGTGTATTACAAGGTAACAACGATCTCCTCACACTCCACACACTTCTATTCAGATATCTAATAATTACATTATACTGAAAATTAAAAGATTTTATTTATTCACTACACACTCCTTTAAAGTCACTCAAATGTATGAAATTCCAGTTCTTATTTTTGAACTCTAATCTTGATTTCTCTAACTGACAAATTTCTCTAAAGTTTTGGGGGTTGTGTGTCTGGTTTTGGATTTGTTTGGTTTTTTTTTCCACTAACTTCACTTTTTTAATCACCTTTTCATATCTGTCATGATAGCATATCATTTTCAGGCAGACTCTTGTCAAACCTGTTGATGAATCCACTTGACAAAAGTAAAGAGATAAGCATGACATTGAGCACAAAAAGTTGGTTTTCTTTCAGTAGAATGACACTGAAGATGGAGGGTGAGATAAAATACAGGAAGCCCAATGCAGCACCATGTTCAAATCTTATTATGATTTTCTCATTATTTTTCCAACCAAGCTAACTCCTCTACTCCTCTCAATTTAGTTCCAGAAAACTTTACATTTCCAGGTCCTCAGAAAGGAGGCTGAAGTGTCTAAAAAGCTCCAGAGGTGTCTAAGGAAACATAACCTTACATATTAGCAATATTGCTGTGAGCCACGCATCTCTAATCCACTTGTGAAATTCATTAGACATTGCTCATAAACTAATTACAAAATCTTGCATGATTATTCCTTTCCTATGCTTCTTCATAGCTATTATGAAATCCTCCACCACCAAACAAACAAAAAGCCACAAACATTTAACTAGAGAGCTGAAAATTCTCTGATTACCCGAAAAGATATCTCCAGGTTTTCTCCTCCCCAGATGTCCATGCCACTGTCGTACTGCCCGAGCTCATTGAAGTACTCACGATCCATGGCAAACAGCCCTCCAGCCATGGTAGGTGACCTAAAAAGGTTCATGGAAAGAAGTTTATTTTCTTTTAGAGAGAGGAAAAAACCCCACAACAGTAATTTTTGCTGAATCTGCTAGCCCCAAAGTCCAGATTTACAAACCTACATAACACAATTTAAATCTTTCAGTCACTAGACATCAGTTGTAGTCTCAAAACATTTTCAAAAGCAGATCTGTAAGTGATATTTGTGATTTTCCATTGTTCCAGTACCTATAAATCGTATTTCTTTACCTGGTAAACTTGAGGAAAAGGGATAGGACAAAGAGGAACGACAATGCCAGAGGCAGCTTTGTTCCATCACTGACTCAATTATCAGTTTATTGGCAAGTTATTTACAGTTTGTGTATTTATACAGATGGCCCCTCTGGCATTTCCCAGGTTTTCACCTTGCTTGTGTTACTAGAATGTGTTCAATTTATAAAAATCTACAGACAATCCACAGTCTCTAGATTGAATTGCTACTGTATCACAACACTGGAATATGTGGATGACCTACAAGAGATGACCTACAAGACTATAAAAGAGTAAAAACACTACATAAAAACATGATACGAGAGTTGGAACATCCAGTGGGCTGGAAAAAAGCTTTTTCCCATCCTTGCAAATAAAACCCTGTGATGAAACCAAGCCTAGGTCAAGGCTTCATGCTTGTTCTCCCACAAATTTCTACTACAGTTTCCATCACCTTAAAACCTGGGTTGAAAGGTTGCTCTCAATTTTCCCACTCTGACACCAAAATATTTCATTGTGAAAGTCTCTAAAGTGCAATTATTTCTGTTGGATGGAAAGCCTTTTTCAAAGGTTAAACAGCAATCCAGATCCTTTTTCAAAGGAGGCAGAGACGTTTAGGTAGGAAAAATCACTTTCACACTCAGAAAAGGTAATCTTTTCAGATTATTACACTTGCTTTAACTACAAAGTTCTCTGTCATCTTAGCATAGGACTTTTTCATAAAAGTGAGTTGAAAGAATGCCACAACAGTGTTGAACACAGCAACAGCTAACCTTCAGCCACTGACCAAATTAAACATGAGAATAGCTCTTAACAGAACAACGATTTTAACACTTGATGCTGATTCCCCACTCAGATGATTTCAGTCTGTCCTTTCCCTTCCAGGCTCAGAAACTGCCACAGTGACACTCTCCAAACAAGCCAGTCAAACTGTTAAGTAACTTAATAAGTTTCCCAGCTTCTCAGATGAATTCTTGGGATGGGGAGACATGGGAAGGCCAACTGTAGAGCTGTCAGATGATAGCAGAGAACCTTGTGCTGGAACTGTTTGTGGCAGCCTGAAATGCTCTTCATTTACAGTTCAAGAAAAGAGAATGAGAGAGAGATGGAAACACACCCAATTTCTGATTCACCTAGCAAATCTTATCCACAAGGAGTCAGTTTGTAAAAAAGGTGAAGTTCCTCCACCTGACAAACCTGAATTCTGCCTTAAGATTGATACATGCAACTAGGAAAAGCACAATGAGCTTCTTGCCTTTGCTGTAGCAGCTCTGGTTCTTTTCACAAAGGGATTCACTTGGAACAGTTCTGTTCTTGTGTCTGAACCATACATGTCTGCTCCTAAAAAAACCAGTGCCTGCTGACACCATTTTACATCAGCTACACATCCACTAGAGCCAGATACTGCCAGTTCTGTACAGGTCACACAGCCATCAATGGTTAAAAGATAAGGAAGATAACTTTCAAGTCCCAGTGTTGAGCTTTACCAAGACTTTTGTTTTAAAACAACTCTCAGAAGACTGCAAAAACAAATTGCTATTACCACAAACACGGATTTTCCCGATCTAGCAATTCTTTAACATTTCATCACAGAAATTATATAGTTCCTATTACTGGGATATGCAGGCTACTCCTACTACAAAGGCAGCATCCAAATTATCATTAAACCAAGCACACTGACAGACTGGAAACAAACATCAATGCATAGCTCAAAAGTGAAATTACTGGACAGATTTAATACAGACTATCATAAGCTCCCTCAGAATTTTATCTTCAGCAAAAGCTGCTACTTATAAGCATTTTCTAGAAGTATGACCTAATAAAACAGATATATCTAATTTATGATTAAATGCAAGAAATTAAAGTGAAATCATTTTTGTTACTACTACCTATTTCTAAGTGAAATAAACAAGTCAGATATTTGACAGCTCAGGCACCTACTCCTAAACCTGCACAGCCAGAGAACACTCCCTACTGCTTAGAAAGTGCTTCTGATCATCCCTGCGTTACTCAGAGCTTCTCAGCACAGAGGAGGAGCCTTACTTGATTGGAGCAGTGGCTCCCTCGGGCCCTTCCAGTTCGGACAAAGGAACGAGATCCCATTTGAAGTGCAGGCCCCAGTTAAAGCCCCCGCGCACAACGGGGGAGGAGCTGTAGGTGAGGGTGTCAGCACTGATGATGTCGATCACGGGGCACACCACGGTCCTGCGATCCTCTCTGATGGGAGTCAGCAGAGGCTGCAGCCACATCTCGTTCACCTCGCAGTGACTGTCCAGGAACACCAGCACTTTCCCTGCAGAGCACACAAAGCAGAGATCCATGGTGCCACAGAACACAAACATGCAATTAAGTGCAAACACGTGCATTCAACAAAGCAATACCTGTCAATTTACATGGAGATTACCTGCCACAGTCAGTAGGAACAGTTTGATCTGTGACACACCCTCATGGCTCAGTTGGTCTAAAAAGGCACCAGCATCTTTATGACACAACATAAAATTTATATAACACTAGAATAATGTGGAAGAGGTGGGAAACAGCTTTGAAGAAAACAACTTTGGAACATGCAAATATAACAAGTCACCCCCACAGACAGTATTTGACTGGGCATGGGGATGGAACTCCAGCAGTTCAAAAGAGCGATAAAATGACTTAAAACTGCACTGACTGAAATGAATTTTAGCAGAACTTGGAAAATGCAAGCAGAATCTTCTCTCTGGATTATATACCATTACAATGCTAATGAGTAAATACCAATTAAGAGACTTAACTGCCACTCAAAATTATTTAAGAAGGTAGCACACACTTTCTCAGATGCCAAAGAATTTAACTGAAAGCACATTCTGGTAAAGGCTGTTTATAAAGCACCAAACATTGGTTTTCCCAGTTAACACTCACTGCAACAGAAGAGCTTATACAAGAAAAATTGCTATTAGATTTGAGAATTAGAAACCAGATCAGCGTACCTTAAAAGGGAACAGATTTCATTTTTGAGCAAAAGTTTGCACATAAAACATGCAAAAAATATTCTGCAACTACAGTGTCTTGACCACGTGGAGATGCTCCTGAGACAACATTCTTTCAGGGCAACAATAGGGAAAATTCTACATTGTCTCACTAACACTGCAGTCATTGTTTGAGATAGTGCAGGGGAAGATTTGGGATGATGATAAATTGGGTTAGTAACTTTCAATAAAATTAGTTACTTTTTTTAGAGCACAATACTGATTTTGTTTCACAATTTCACTTATCCACTCTAAAAAAGTACCTCATTTTATTGAGAGCAAATGTCTCCAGGAAAAAAAAAGAAAAGAATCAACAGCTGAGACACTCAAAGTGTCTCAAGGTTTAAAAACCACTCAAATTTTGATCCAAATTTGCAGTTATCATTTGAGATAGTGCAGGGGAAGAAAGATTTGGGATAATGCTAAGCTGTGTAGCTTAGAGTGTGGCATGACACGCAGAGCCCCTACAGGGGGCTAAAGTAACCACAGGTCAAACATTCAACATCTTAAAAGCTGCACTACAAAAGTGAGTCACCCCATCAACTTATTGTCAAGGTATGCAAAGAAAGGAGAAATAAGCAAGGGTACCTGTGGCATGAGAGGCTCCAATCATCCTTCCTCTGATCAAGCCTTCCCTCTTCTCATTTCTTACCAATTTTGTGGTTTTGGGAAGCTGAGTTTTAACATATTCACTCAAGTCTTTTTTCAAGTCAGCTGAGAAAAGAAAAACACAAGTTCAACAACAGGACAGATATCCTGAAAGCTTTGTTTAAAGTCCCAAGACATTTAACTCAAAAATGGACAAAATCTTGATCAAAAAGTTACCCTGACACAGCACAGCTTCAAACCAGGAGTAACATAAGGACAGTCAGTCATCCCACATCCTACACTTCCCCTCCAATGCCTTTAGTACATTACTCAAGTTAACTGGAACTACTAGACTCAAAAAAAAAAAAGTGCTGTTCAAAGAAACACATTTCCAAATTCTTCTCGTCAACTGGCATTTGCAACAGATGCAACAATAAACATTTCACACAGGCAAATGACTTCAATTACTACACTCCATACATGAAAACAAATGCTGACACCTTTCAGAAGAAGCACGAAGACTCATTATATTATCTGTACCTGCTTAAGTGACAGAACAACAGATACAAAGTACAACTCACTCACAGCTGGTGGCTTTTCTAAAACCCAAAAGGATCAAAGATTCTTCTGGCAAGCCTGTGCTTTTGAAGGAGTGCAGAGTTCACTGAAGTCTATAGGAACTAGTGTAACTTAGCTCACATCAATGGCAATTTTAAGAGTAACAATACTTCTTTCACCCAAGGTCAGTGGTTTCTAACATTAAAGCAGGACTACTGAAGAGAAGATGGACATATGAAGACTGAAGTAATGGAAAAGCATAAGTTAATAAGCTTATGGAGAAACAGAGAGGAATATAAAATGAGAAAGAAAAAAAACCCAACTGAGATTTCATAGAGAACCTTGGTATAGAGAGGCAGAGAGACTTTCATTGGAGGATATGCCAAAATAAACATTATTCTGATGACTGTCAGCTCAAACATTAAAGTTGCTGTTAACAAGATTAAATGCCAATGGAATATATGTGGAAGTCAGAGCTGTAGCCTTAAGGAGGAATAAGAATTTTCAGGCAGGAGACTCCCAGATGCAATTTCAAATGTTAAGACCTCAGCCTTTGCACTGCAAGGAAACATGATGGATCAGAAGTGAGAAGGTAACACACAGCAAGTATGATGCTAGAGCATACTTTAGGACAAAGTAAACTCTCTGGGGAGATACAGACAGAATTCATTTGAGTCACAGGAATTCTCTCCCCTGGTCTGGAATATGACATCATATGCCAGAGACAATAGGGAAGATTTTTTCAGAGAAAGTCTCCTAGAAAATTGATGAAATAATCTCTAAGGTGCTTCCCAAATGAGATACCCAAACAAGCATGACAGACACATTTGGAAACCTAAAATAAAACAGTGTTTGAATCATTCTTCACCTGATTCATTATAGTAACAGAAGAACAGTGTACACCTGCAGAAACAATGAGCCAGCACAAAGCAGAAAAGCTCAGTTATCAAACTCAGCTCTTACAGCAGATGAGGCAAATAAACGAGGAAAGAGTTTTGCAAATGCAAACTTCTGAAAACAAAAGAAAAAATTTTAAAATAAATAAATAAAAAGGGGAAAAGATGTCACATCCATACCAGGAGCTAAACCAGGTCCACAACATGGGCTTGATCAGCAGAATGTAAGAGCCAGTAGAGTTTTGATCCACACAAAATGGCATTCTGCTGGCAACTGTGCCTGTATCACAGATCATCCTCAACAGGCAGGTTTGTCTCAGACACTTTTTGGGACTTTTGCTGTTGATGGGTTTTTGTGTGTCACCTTCATGTGCACTGGGAACACTGATTAGTTCTGATATAACCCAAAAAATTGCTTCGGTACAGCCTGTCTGAGAAATTTTGCTCCAAGGACAGAATTTCTCCCTTTTAGCCAGTAGACAGTCTTCAAAAATTACTTCAGGCATTACTTTCCTCCATATCCATGCAATGAAGGCTCCTCCAAGCAAAATGGGACCTAGGATGGGAGTCTGGAGTGTTATTATTTTAAACTACTCTAAAGTACTGAGTTGCAGACAATTGGCTCCTCTTCTGTTCTTCAATCTCTCCTTCTACACAGAAGAATGCCTCCAGTAACAGCCTTCAAAACACATCCTCAGGCTTTTCCGTAACAGGTTAAGGCTAAATCAGAGAGAAGGAGGCTATACCAGGAAAAAAAATCCTGCATTTCAGGGAATGGAAAAAAAAATAACAGTGGGCTCAGCTGAGCCATGGCAATGCCTGCTTAGCCAGTAAGACTGTTGATGATTGAGTCTAAGAGGCTTTTTGAGGCAAAAGTAGGTGCAAAGGTTTGCACAATAGCACTGATGTGCAGCACAGCTCCCATATTTACAGGGGAAGAAGTAGAGAGAATTTCATCTAAAACACCACTTCAGAAAGCAGGCAACAGAAGGAAAATTAATCTTTAGTTAAAAAAATAAAACAAAGGGGCATAAAGATCAAGCAATCTGCCTGAGCTCATGAGATCCATAGCACAGCCAAAGTTTTTATCCATTTCCTCAGTCCCCAGACCATCTTTGCCTTTCTTCTGATGTAAGACTCCATCCATTAAAATTAAGCAGCACTAAAAACATAGGATCATTAGCATCAAGAGCAGTAATTCTCTGTGTAAACAATACCTCCTCCTGCCTTTGGCTTCAGAACAAGTTCATTTAAAGTCAGAAAAACAAAAATAGCTACTTGAATGTTTTGAACCTTATTTGGTTCAAATTAGCAACTTCACTAATTGCTTCAATTTAACAACAGACCAGAAGAGTGATGGTATTACTGCCTCAACACAGGCATCGATCAAATGCATCCTCGCATTCAAAAGACTGAGTTTTGAAGTAAGGCAAGTTCTGAATACAAAACAAATTGCACAAGACACTTCATAGCAAGGCATCTGCTCCCAAAACACAAAACAAAACAAGCTTTTAAATATTACACATTCTTATCTTAGCAAGGAACAGTGTTTGATCTTTGTTCTCTCTTGTATCTCGACATTTGATCTGACCTCAGAGAAATCAACTTCCAGTATAATAAGAGAATGCCATTCTACAGCAGACTTACCTAATCAGTCTCTTACAGCAAGTGAGACCTCAAACCAGAAGCCAAACAATGAGACCAAGGGAGCTAAAATTATATATATCAAATAAAAATACAATCTAAAAGCCATTTTTAAAATGCAAAAAGCTGTGGACTTGTATAGAGATGAGCAGGGAACTTGCACAGTCCTGCTGGCAAGAACTGCTATGCTAACACATTCCTCACCAGGCATTTGGCTTTTGAAGTGCCAAAATGAAGGGCTTTTGGAGGGCCACGCTTGAATTGCGTGTCTGTCTTTGCCTTGTCTGTCAATCGAGAGAAAAAGCAGCAATCCTCCAACGGGAGCAAAGCAACTCTGCAAGGTCTACCCCTCCAGGGCCCCTCCCTGCCTGCAGGAGCAGAGGCTGCTCCCAGAGCCAGGACAGCCGCTCCCAGGGTGGCCACAAGAGGCTGTTCGAGAGCCACGCAGAGCCCACCCGGCCACGCTGAGAGCTCCGGCCCCAGCACGCTGCCGGTCCGAAATGCTGAGCAAGAACAAAACACGGCACTGCTTCCACAGTGCCACAGCAACCCATCTGCAAGACTGCAGCCGGGAGTGTCTGTGTGCCTCCAGCTCCTTTCAGATGCATTCACAGCGAGTAGTGGCCTCCCTGTCACCCACTCTGAGCACCTGAGCAGCCCAAGCAAGGTACTGCTAAGAAAACCCAAACTATAACCAACTGCTTCATGACCCCCACTCATCAGTGTGTGCAAGAGGTGAGACAAGAGGAGTGGAGCACCTCCCCTGTGAAGGCAGGGGAAAGATGGGGCTGTTCTGCCTGGAGAAGAGAAGGTTTTGTGGGGACCTCCTTGCAACCTTCCTGTATCTGAAGGAACCCTACAGTAAAGCCAGTGAGGGACTCATCATCAGGAACTGTAGGGACAGGATAAGGAGTACTGAGCACAAACTGAAAGAGAGGAAATTTAGGTTAGATACTCTATAGTTAGAAATTCTATTCTGTGAGGGTTGTGAGACACTGGAACAGGTTGCCCAGGGAGGTTGTGGATGCCCCATCCCTGGAAGCATTCAAGGCCAGGTTGAACAGGGCCTTGAGCAACCTGGTTTAGTGGGAGGTGTCCCTGCCCATGGCAGCAGAGGTTGGAACTAGGTGATCTTTAAGGTCCCTTCCAGCCCCCTAACAGTCTTTGAGTCTGTGATTATTAGCTTCAAAAAACCTGATTTTGAATGTTGAAGCCTGTATGATACAAAGCTCATCAGTAAAATGGCACAAGAGGCAAAGAGGATGTCACCTTGGGCATCTCAGGACACCACACATCCCTACTGGCTGGCACTCTGGAGATGGGCTGCAGTATAAATTGGTTTTGCATCACGACTTCCACAATTTATTTTGACCAGTCAATACAGCACAGGAAGGCCCAGAAGTGTAACATTCCTGAAAGGGTCTCTCACCCAATTCACTGTTGTCATCCACCAGAATGATTTCGTGCAGCAGGTGAGCAGGGGTGCGGTCCAGGACGCTGTGCACTGTGCGGAGCAGGGCCGAGAGCGCCTCGTTGTAGAAACAGATCACGACGCTGGCAGAGGGCAGATCAGCAGGGTAGGACTTCTCTCTGCATCTGCAAACAGGGATAGAGTCGTTGTCCCTATTTACAGAGGGGTTTGCACAGAGCTGGGTCACTGCTGAAACTCCATAAATAACAAGCAAACATTAAATGCGTAGGAGGAACCCCTAACGTGAACATGAGCCCAGACGTGTACCAGCTATAGTAAGGCTCAGCACAGTAAGTCACTCTCCACATAATACAGACTGATAGTTAACACTGCTGCCTGTTACAAAACAGAGGATATCATGGACTGAGGTGGAGATAAGAGCCAGAGATCCTCAAGACAGAGGACAGAAGATAGTGAGGGCTTGTTTCAACACTGTCTAGTATCCTCAGGTAGCTCAGACATGTACAGGACGGGCAAATAAGACATGAGGCCCACAAAAATATCACAGCTTTATTGGCCAGCTGCTGGAGACGAGGCTGGATATCCCAGAAACCTTCCACTGGTGCTAAATACCTATTTACACAACCAAGGCTGAGATTCAGAGGGCAGATTAAGACACTTAAGTCTAGTCACTGCTGTCAGTGCAGTCTAAATAGTGTTCAGCTCACCCTAAGGCTGTCAAGTGTGTTTTGTCAGCTGAAGAGCTCTGCATGCTTCATTAACTGCACTGACTGGATCTCTGCTAATTATAACAAAAGCAGAGACAACTGACTAACAAGCAGTTATCTAAGCATCTTAATCTGCAAGGTGAATCCCACTCAAAGCAAAAGATCATTATTTCTTCTTATTTTCAAAGCTTGTTCTTACTTCTAATAGAGCACAGTATCACCGATAAATGCCATATGAAGGTGCCAGCCTGGGGAGATCCAATAAAAATAAGAAAATATAAATGAAAACCTGAAAGTATAGAAGAAAAGCTTTCATTTACTTAGAATGAGCTCAGTTCTGGGAGAGACATATCAGCAAGTACAATTTATTACATTTACCCAGACCAGAGAAACCAGTAGAAAAATAGACACAGGTTTATTTCTTTTCAGTGTTGGGACTTCTTATTGTTGCTACAGAGGTGAGTACTACTATCCCCTACTACATGCACCAGATAGATTATAGAAAAATATCTGCTCTTTAATAGGAAATATTCAGAGCAGTGCACAATCTATCACATACCTTTAGCAGTTGACAAAAAAAATTAGATCTCCAGAAACAGTATTCAGTCCAAAAAGACAGAAGAGACCAAAGAACAAAAACCCTAGCCTCAAGCAATCCTGTTAAATAGCTGAAAAATCCACCTTCAGCAACACATGAAGATGAAACAGTGTATGACAGAAATGTTATACCAAAAATATTAACTACTGCATCAGGTGTAACAAGCCATTGAGCACATGAAACTATACCATATTCTCCCCAAAAACCAGCACCTACTTTGCATCTCTTGTATCAGGCACCTCCCTGTGGTATCCCAGTCGATTGCTGATAAGCATATTGAAAGCATGCTTCTGATAGCCCAAGTCTCTCACTTCCTGATCTTCTTCATTAAAAATCATTCCTGCAAAAGACACATGCCAAGATCAGCTAACAGGCTCAAAAACACCACTTGAAAGAAATCAAGGATTGAAACATATGCTTTAACCTCTCCTAAAATCCATTATGTTCTTAAAAATCCCTCCGGTTTTGCAAAGTGTGTATTTGTGCTACTACTTCTGCTCCCTCTCACAAACAGGCAGCACTTAGGAGTAGCCCTTGAAGCTGTAATGAAGTTAAATCCTTCTCCAAAGACTGCTGGCTCCATTGTGTTTATTGCTTCCCTTCACTCATATGGCCTCTAATTCGTAGCACCACCTAAAACCAACATCAAACAAGCAACAGACGATTGACTTTGGCACACAATGAATCAGCATCTATCCCCACAGGTGACAGGCCTATAATGGGATTTTTGAGAGAGGAAATACATTTAGAATGGTAGAAAAATCTTCACAATAGCAGCTCCAATTTCATGCAGTTCTGAAGTCTGTGGTAACAAAAATACCTATATAAGAACTGTAAACTTTTGTTTATCTCACCTGGGACTGTGACAGCAAGTAAAACACCAGCAGAGCTGCTGTTTATTGATTATTTTAGCAGAAGTGGCAATTGTTACTAAGCATGGCAGAAGAAATTATTGGTATTAGGAAATGTACTGCCATGATGAAATTTTCAATGCCATCCTGTCTGCCTTGACTCGGTGCCATGGACTTCTCTCACCAAGCCACATACTTACCAGTGTGAATAGAACCAAAACAGTGGGGCACTTCACACAACTCCATGAGGGAGAGACAGCTGGTGTCTGCCACCACCTGTGCCTCTAGCCACTTCTGCAACAATTCAGGTAGCAGAGTGATTATTTTTTATTGTCTCTCTTCAGCTGGCTGCATAAAATGAGATGCTTTCTCTTCAATTATTTTCAAGCTACACAGGCAATTTCACTGAAATTTCAGTGCAAGAAGTGGGCAAGGATCATGTAAAGTTATCTCCTTCCACCCTGCCCATCATCTCCCTATCATCCAAAATCTGCAGAAAATAGTTAACAAGAGGCTTCCTCCTTTACATGCTACCATACTCCCAGGAAAATATATTCCATACATTCACAGACTCATTCAGATTAAAAGGGACACCTGGACTAATCTCCTTCCCAAAAGCAGATCCAGCTAGATCAGGTTGCTCAGGACCAGCGCAGTTAAGTTTTGAAAGCCTTCAGTATCTCCAGAGATGGAGATGCTACAACCTCTTATTTCCCTGTTCAAGCATTTGACCACCATCACACTGAAAATGGTTTTCCTCTTCCATAACTGAAATCCCGTTGCTCCAATTTCTTATCATAATCCCATGCACTCTGCCTCCATCTTCCCTACAGCTTCCCATTCAGCTGCTGCTGACAGCAATAAAATCCCACCCCTCAGCCTTCTCTGAGGCAGAATAAACTCAATCCTCTCAGCCGGTCTCCACACCTCATGTTCTCCAGTTTTCACCAGCTATATAAAAGCCAACTGATCTTGAGCCTAGAGAAAATGAGTTGGGTTAAACACAAACGAGAAGTAATTTTAAAAGTTTGAAATGGAAAAAAGCTTCAAAACAAGTAATCCATTTGGGCCTTCAGAGCACAGCTGTGTCTCAATAACAAAGGCTACCTACAGGTATCAAGTGACCTTTTGGAGGGAATTCCATGCATCCACATTCCCACTACTTACATTTACCACCCTGTGGCTTTTAGTCTTGAGTTCAGCAATGGCAGTGCAGCTGCACTGTCAAACAGCTCAAGAGTAAATGTCCTGACATTTGTGCAGGACCTAGTGGGAAGTGCTGGGTAGTGATATCTGTGAGATACACAGGATACACCCACAGAGTGTCTTGTGACTGACTGGCTGTCCTGCTCATGGATGAGTGCTCCCACTGTGGATGAGCTGCATCACGGGGGTAGGAATGAGGCCTGTTTATAGTAGCAGTGTCACTCCCCCAGCACTAGCAGCATAAAGGGGTCAGTCAGCCCTCCAATGAACCCCATCCATTCCCAAAGGAACATCTCCAGCTGCTCAGTTCAGACACCCAACTCTGTCAATCAGTGGCACAGTGTACTGTGGTCACATTAAAATGTTTTCTTCATACCAAGCATGAGCTTAAAACACACTCCAAATGTTTCATTCTACAATCCATCCACAGCCAACCACTAACTACATTTTTCTTATCTTCTGAATATATTCAAGGAGTGCTAATCTTTTTAAAACCTTCTCATGAAGAACAGTATCAAATGCATGCAAAAGGCCTGAAAGATTTCAGTTCAAACAGGAGATAGAAGCCCTTGGAAAACTAGGGGTTTGCAATCAAAACCTCAGTTTAGGCTTTACTTCAGCAGTGTTAAGTGGCTCTCATAGATTAATGAAAAAAGTAAAGGTAGACTGACCTACCAGGTGACAGTTTGGTTTTGACTATCATACACCAACTTTCTTTTCATATCTTTTTTTTTTTTGCTTTGCGTGTTTATCACTGTCCTACCCTAGACAGACAGGAAGCCCTTTGCTACAACACCTCATCTTAAGAGCTGTCCCCTGATGATTCATGTAGAATTTATCCTGGCACTGTAACTTCCCTTGGCTTTCACCAACCAAACCAGTCACTTGATTTGAAGATCAAAGGACTTCTCAGTTAAAAAGCTCCATTTCTTTCCTGGCCCATAATGAATAGTTGGAAAGAAATGGCCACCTCTGGACTGGCCTTCACCTCACTTGACTGTCAGGCTTTTTGCAGTGAACTGATAAACACTTGTAATGCCACAGGGCAACATGAACTGCCATTTTTCTGACATATTCACACAGGTCTAATGACCAACTCAGAAAGTGAAGTTTGGTAAAGTTCTATAAACTCACGAAGCTCATGATTCACCGTTCATCCACAGTCATGACAGTGGACTTCACTGAGATCTGATCATTAAACTGTGGCTATGACGGTTTCTGTGCTGTATTTCCCAAAGCAGCAGCAGAAACCAACACTCCAACACTCCGCCACAACACTTCAGCCTCCAGACTCAAACCAAGCACACAATGTACCTGTTTGCACATCTAAACACAACAGAGAATATACTGTAAGCACTAGAACACAAAAAGCATTTTAATTTGGAAGACAAAACTAAATCACCCCATTGATGAAACACGCTCTAGTGAAACATAGACACCTTTGCTGGTACAAAGTAAGCAGGATTTGGCTCTAACCATTGTCATCTCAATCTTGCATTGTAAGTTTGTCCTACAGGCATTTCTTGTAGGTTATGTCATACTCCAAGCATATTCTCCAAATCAATGGGTCCTCTTCATTGTTTATTGATATCAAACTATTTTTAATTAATGCATGCAAGTAGTTTCTCTGTAGCTAATTAAAGCTTATGTATTTGAGCCCAATTAATACAGGAGTAAGATATGAAACAAGCACACACTGAACCTTCCAAAAGCAAGATTTAGTTCATCAACGGCAGACCTGTGCTGTAACCCAGTCCTCATCAGCACTGACACAGCATAGATGTAAATGTTAGAAAGAGTGTATTTTGGATTAAGCACTGTAGAATAAATTTCAAGTAATTCCTAATGAAGAAAGCCACGAGTACCATCTGCATTTTAATGAACAAAACTTTTTCATTATACACTTTCCCCTGAGATTTTTTTTACAGAACACTGTCTCATTTCTTTTGTTTTACTAAGTTGTTAACCAACACTGAAAAACACTTACCCATTTCAGGAGAGAATTCTATCTCCCCCTTAACTGGGTCCTGGATATGATTTCCAAAAGAGTTTCCTATCTTACTCTCTTTCTGTTGCAATTCAGGTATGTGAACTGGCCCCCGCGTAAAACGGGGGTAGAATTTTTTTGGAAATGGCCTCTGAGGTTCCAGCCCCTTGATGGGCACATTCTTGAAGGATTGGTTCTCCTCACTGAAGTTGAAATAAACAAAGAGCAGAAGTGTCCAGGTCACGGATGTGAAGAGGCACCCATAGCAGAAATAGCGAAGTGTGACACTTCCCATTGTAGACTCAGCATCGTTGAGGGCCCATTCTCAATTACCTGAAAAAGAGTGAAGATATGCATTTTGCCTGTTACCTTATACATTAGGAAAAACATTCTATAGGTTACTCTTCCATTAAATGATTTTTAGAACTTAAACTTTAAGCACAGACCTGAAGAAGTAAATCCCTTTTCACTCTCCCATTCAAAAAGTAAACATGACCAGCTTTCACATTTAATGTGGATACCACTGCTTTAAAACATGGAGCAAACAATCACTAAGAGCCCAGTGACACACCACAATTACAGGTAAAAATGATTAATTTTCCTCAGAATAGTTATATAATGATCTCTTTTCCACAACAGTATATTTCTAGTATGCCTGCCTTGAATTAAACATATATCTTTATAATTAAATATACTATACACAGGGAATTGATTCTTCCCGGAATTCTTTTGCTGGGAGGAACATCTGGAGGTCACCTTGTCCAATCCCCTTGCTCAAGTAGGGCCACTCTGAGCCAGTTGCCCAAGAGTAGGTCCATGTGTACCCATTTTTGTAGCTCAGATCCTATCCTAAAGCATGGAATGAGAGAACACAGATTCAAAAAAGCCACGTAGTTCAGTTCTTCTTGCCCCAAATTTAAGAAGAGCCATCACGAGTGTCCCAGGAGTTACAGAAACATGGGGTGCAATTAAACAACACACAGCACGAAGATAGTCACATTTACAGATAATCTTCTCCACAGAAAGAAAACAGGGAATAGGGAAAGAAGAAAAAGCTCTAAGGTAATTTACTGGGTTCCTCCAAGGCTCTGCAGACTCCAGAAAAGCTTTCATATTCCCTGGAGGAGATGCTCATCTAGAGCCGGAAGAAAACAACTCAGACTAGAGTTTTACTTTAGACATCCACAAGACAATTTTCCCAAGCTATATTGAAAATTACTGCCATAAGCAAAACTGTGAAGTGAAGCAAATGAAGCTGGTGAAAATACTTTATTTATGGGCCAGGAGAATTGGGTAGACTTTCTGGAGTTCCCCAAATCTAAAAGAGGCTCAACACCCTCCCCCCACCCTGTAAAAGAAACCCAACAAAACCAACCAAAACCAAGAAAACAAAAACCCCAAACAACACACAAAAACCCCCTACACTAACAAAAAACCCCCACACACTTTAAAAACTACACAGATCAGTTCCCCAAACTCAGGGGGAAAAAAAAAACTGACTCAAAGAATTTGATTTCTTTCATCACTATCTAATGTCAATAAATTCTTTGCACAGTAACAAAAAGTCAGGAAATCATTTAATCACCTTTTAATTAGCAAAACTTTTGTTTTAAGAAAACAAATATTGGGGGGGGGAGGCAATCATTTATGCTGATGCCTTTTTCAAACTACTCAAAAAGTCAGAAACTACCAGAAGTCTTCAGGTCAGGCTGGCAAAGAACAAACCAGAACATTTATGAGTACAAACAAATTATTCCTTCTCAATATGGGAAACTACTAAATAAAGGTAGAAGCTGGTGATGATCCCAAAGAACATTATAAAGACATTATTTACTTTGACAATGTAATTCTGAGTCCTTAGTGACTTGCATTCAAAAAGAAAAAAAGTCAAAATTCAAGGTTTCATTTCCCAGACTGCAGCAGGTCATCATCTCCCGAGAATAAAATATCCACAGAGTAAAGCAAAAAAACCAAAACCCACCCTCCTCAAAAAGAATTTACCCATTGTTCCTACCATGTCAAACTCCCTCACTTCTGTAAGGCAACAATCTATGCAGCAGTTGAGCCCAAGGAGCTTAAAAAGGTCTTACACAGGGTTTAAATCTCAGGCTGACCCTGTGCATACAGATGAATTGCACTCTGTGAAACAGCCTGTCTCTAACACTGTCACACAGAAATCTCGCTGCTTAACTGCAAAGCTATGAAATTAGTCAGGCACCGAACACTCTGGGGCAGAAATTATTTAAGAAAATCCTCATTTTAGCTAGCAGAATAGGTTTACCAGTTAGAGAAGCACAGATGACCAATCCTCAGTGCCTCACGCTCTCTGTGCTAACACAATCATACCAAGGTGAACCTTGGCTCAGAAAAAGCATGCGAGGCTACACTGGAGCAACAGCAGATGAGCAGATATATCCTCACATTATAATAATTCTTCTTGCTCTGCAGTCTGCAGACAATTAATGTTTCTCCATAAAAGAGGATCTGGGTGCTTGCCAGGTTCTTTTTGCATGGCCACCAGAAGGTCATCTGCTGTAGGGTTTTTCCAAGCCTGACATTGTGCTCCTCAAAAGCTGCTAGAGGTGTTTTTTCCACTCACTATGGTAACACGGATGGACAATCCTAACATGCACTGACACTTTGGAAAAGAACTGTCCTAGTAAGGTAAAATTACTATAGCAGAGTACTATAACCTTTTCATTTCAGAGTTGTTTAAGGATACAGCTACACTGCAGCTTGCACAGAAAAAACAAGCAATCTATTCTGTCTCTGGTAGCAGTCGGAAGACAGGCATACAGAGCAGAATTCCTCAGGGATTAAATATTTCCCTAGTTCCTTGCATCTCTTTCATAGCTCAGAGCCACACCTGCTGCTGTGGCACTTCCAGCCACAGCAAGGTTAAAGTTTGCTGTGGCTGACACCAGGCACACACAGATTAAAGAGGAAGAGATAAATTACTAATCACCAGAGTGAGGACATTGCTGTACATCCCTTCTATCTCCAGAGAGCTCTATGACCAGGCTAAAAGCTCATGTTTGGCCACTGCTACAAAACTAATAAATGCAAACCATAGCTAAATAAACCAAATATTTCCACCTGATCCTTGCTAGATCTACTTCACCTTCTTTTCCCCTCCTTCACTATTTCGGCATTTTGTAAAATGATAACGATGTTGAAATACTGCATTTAAATCAAATGACAGAACCTCCACAATGCACAGACTGTGCCCGTTCAGTACCTTGCTATCCAACCAAGACATTTAGTAATTTATTTGGCAGGAAAAATACAGAATCACTACTTAGACAATTCTGAAGGCAGAATGGAAAAAAAGTTAACCCTGTGTATGAAAAGCACTTTGAGGCTTATTAGTTTACTTTATTCACCAACACATATGTATTTACAGAAACACTGTCCTTCGGATTTCAACCACTTCTACCATTTAAGCAGAGTCACAATCTGTGTCAGAGCTGCACACTCCAGTTTCAGATGGTTTTAGGTTGACTGACTTCTCACAGATGTGGTTTAGGCCAGAGGTGGTTTCCACGTCTTCAGCCATGTCAGTCCTGCTTGGGATCTGCCCTGAGGAACCAGGAGAACCTTTCCAGCCCTACACTTCTAGGCATACAAAGCACAACCACATCAATGTATCTCTGGCCCTCCTCAACATACCAACAAACAAGAATCCCTCCATTTATTTCAGTGTGCAACAAAAAATCAACCACTTTGATAAGTGCCAGAGGGAGAAGGAGAGGAGACTGCAGCTGGGCACAAGGACACAGGAGGAAACACTCAGTTCATGGAGCCTGACACTCAACCCTTGATTCTTACCTCACCCATCACCCTATCCATGACCTCCTTCCATGACCTCCTCCTCCTGTGACCAGACACAGTGAATGAAAGTCTTACTCTGTCCTGATTCCTTTGCTCTCCAGTGTTGTGAAGTCTTCTAGGAAATACGTTTTGCCAATTTACCCAACAACTGTCTCTGCCTATGGATGGTCATAATACCCTGATGAATGTCTTAAACATCCATCCTCTCCCAGATGGTTTCTCCAAGCAGGATTTTGAAACTCAAGTAAAGCCAAGTCCCTCTGTAGTTCTTCCTCACTTTTTGCTTTTCTTAAACAGAGAAAACCTGTTCCTGAATACAGGAGATGCAAAGAACATGCATTTCAAATCCTAAGTATTAGGATCTTTCTCAGCCCTGATACACGCTGCATGAGAAAAACAGATTATATGTATTTTTAACTCAACAGCCTAAAGCTCTGCTAACACGAGCACAGCTGGCAGGTTTGAACAGTTAGATAGAAACAACTGAAATAAAAAAAAGCAGAATTGTATTATTCAGATAACCATGTTGATAGGCTCATAAGAATAATTTTCACCTATGCAATACTGTAACAATGGATCCAGTCACCAATAAATTGCTATCTGGACAGTACAGTTAAAACCCTTTTCTATTTATTTATTCAAGTACAAACAAAACTACTAAATGCCACGAAAGAATAATCCATGATTTAAACATAGCAAGAATTGTTTCACAATACAGTTCCTCACAAATTTTACTGGAAAGAGACTAGGCTTGAAGGGTCTATCATGCATCTCCCCTTCAATTCTGAAAAGCAGTACAGCTGCCAAAAGTAAAAAACACCTCAAACAATTCTCCTTTCCAAAAACTCAAGTAGTAACAAACTAAACAGAAGGCATTTCCTTTCCCTTGGCAAGATAGGAACTTCCAGAGCAAGTAATAAATGACAACACCTTTAAGTATCTTACAGGCATTCATTCCCATGCCCTAGAGATGCAGGGAGTTCACGGCTGTTCACTCTGGTGTGCTCAGGAATCCAGGGACACTTCAACATGACAAACATAAATCATCCAAGGTGGCAGTATCTCCTACATCTGGAAATTACAATCCAGTTTGGATGCAGAAAGGAAAAAACATATCTTAGAAGCTGCCTCCATCAGCATGAGCTCAGAAGAGACCAAGACTGAAAGGCACAATATTCTGAGAATTCCTAACCAAGTATTAAGCCTTTCAGTGTCTCTCTTGTTACTCTATTTTGACTGTCATATATTTATTGCCTGACAGTTTTCCTTTGGCAAAGCCTTGGAATTGAGTTTGCAGACCCACATGCCAGAAATGCCAGGAGTAAAATACTGCTCTCTAATTTCCACGAATTCCAGTACATGAGTCTCAGCTCCTTGCACAATTAGTAAATAATTGATTTTTTTTTTTTTAAGAGAACTATAAAGGTTAAATATTAGTAACTCAGTAAAAGTCTTTCAAATTCAATCAATCCCAAAGCTGAAAAACTCTCCAGGAGCCCACCTGCCAGATCTGAGCTGCAGAACTCACTGTGCAATAAGCTTTTCATGTCACAGAAGCTTCTTTTAGCAGCCTTACACCACCACCATGACATTCATTCCATACATCAAACCCAGGAACATTTACATGCATTTAATAACTGGCCCAACAAGGATACAACTGTGTTCCCCCTGACAGTCCAGGAGGGTTTGTTGTTAGTAACCTGTGCAGCTCTCAGTAACACTGGCCCAGTGTGTTGGCCTTGGATATTTTAAAGGAAGCAAAAAGCGTCAGCCACACTCCACAGTATTTTGGCTTAAAGAGCAATATTTGCTACAGACTCTATGACCTGCCACTGCTTAAGCACTGACATCTGCTTGGATTAACCTCAACAGTTTAGTAAACACACCGTATGAGTAGATATTTCATAACTGTGCCAGAACTCATGTTTGTCAGAGGTCAAACAGAGGATCAGACTAACCTCAAGATTTTTGAAACAGGAGTAATAATTATTTGAGAAAACCTTAAAGTCTGCTTGTAGTTTTTCCAAGAACAGCTTTTCCTCAAAAAAAAAAACAAAAAACAAAACAAAAACCAAAACAAAACAAAAAAAAAAAAAAAAAAACAAAAAAAAAAAAAAAAAAAA
>VZTH01015245.1:255997-266136 GCA_013397815.1 Aleadryas rufinucha | reverse complement strand
AAACAGGAAAAGACAGATACATAACTCATACTACCCAGGTCCCCTGCAAGAATACCTGTGTATTTTGGAACTGTATTGAGGCAAGGAACAGATGTGTATAATCTTCATTTTTAAAGAGCATTCTAGTAAAAGAAAATAAAAAAATCATTGAAATACTTTATCTTTCTACAGAGTATTAGGATAATTTTCTGTATGACCTTCTATAGATGGTTCCAATTTTTACTTTCTTATTTTTTGGAGAGAGCAGAACACAAGAATATAAAACAACACTACTCACAAATGCAACTTAGGTCTTTTAACAGCCTTAACTCTTTCTACATTTCTTGGCCTCCAAGATGTTATAGCTACCCATGAACAGGTTTTCCAATTTACTGGTTGAATCACTATCAAACAACAGCATTAACAGTGCAATGAACAGAGGCCAGATTAGGGAGAAGTAGTGCTGCAATAATACACACTCATCCCACAGAGATGTCATTCGTACACCTTCTGCACTTCCACGAGAATGATTTTTTTTCAGGCAACCTTTCCATTACAATCTCTCTCTTCAGGGAAAGTCACAGTTAATAGAACAGCAAAATAAAAAAGGGACACCTCGGGCAGCTTTTGCTTCAGATCCAACACATATCACTAGGAGCAACGCCCACTGAACATACAGCCAGAACAAAAGTAAGAGACACTTCCAAATAAAAGTGTTTCATGTGCTCCAGAATCTAAGCACGAGCCAATTTAACTCCTTAAAGAAACTTCTTACAGGATTGTTTTATCACCAAATTGGATCTACCTGCCAGTTTGTTTTTAATTAAAAACCACCATTAATTTTTGACCTTACAGAGGGATGGGTGATTGCACTTTATGAATTAAGTGGCTATTTTTGACAGAATACAGGCAGGTAACTACTCATGTAAAGGCAGGTTGGGCCTACAGGAATCTAAATCGTGACATTCAGCAAGGACAGATGCCAAGTCCTGCACCTGGGACAGACAAACTCCGTGGCTGCTGGCACAGCCTGAGGAACAGCTCTGCAGAGAAGGACCAGCCAAGGTCTGGCTAAACTTGAGCCAGAGCACAGCCCTGCAGCAAGGAGAGCTGAGCGATGCACCCACAGGAGCACAGCCAGCTGACCCAGGGGTGCAATTCCACAGCTCCCTGAGACCACAGGCAGAGGTCAGCACCCAGGGAGGGATTTGCCAGTACAAGACAGACATCAGGAAACTGGAGTGAGTTCAGTGAAAGGCCACCTAGGTGGTCACAGGCTGGAACACTTGCCCTGTGACAACTGAGCATGCTGGGCTCCTTCAGCCTGCAGAAGAGATGGCTTTGGGATGAGAACTAAAATTGCAGCCTGTTGCTACCTACTGGGATGGTACCAAGAAAACAAACCCAGGCTATTTAGTGAGGTGCAAGGTAGGAGGAAGAAAGAACTAAAAAAGGCTAATGTTAAATCATGTTAATGTTAATGTTCAGTCACACCAACACTCATTCACAGAAATATCCTGTGGACCATAGGCTGTCCTCTTGCATAAGACCACTGTTCCCATTCATTTTAATGAGATGACACATTAAGATCTATTTTTAATTAGCCTCTGCAAGTCCCTTCTAAATTCAACTTTCAAAGCTTTGAGAGCCAACAGTTTAGTCATTTCAGCACAGATACACAAATCCCTGTCATACCACCTAAAATAAATCCTCCTGGAATGAATACAAAATCTTGAGCAACACTTTACAGATAATCTTAAAATACCAATATATACATTATATTTTAAAGATAAAGAAAGGTGCATAGACTAGTTGCATGAATTGTTCAAGACCTATGGAACTATAATATATGAAGTCTGAAAAGCTTTAAGTGTTTTAGGACAAATTTAAAAATTCATTTTCTTAGGTCTTTAGGTTCTCAGCCCTTACTATTTTTCCAGTGTCAAATGACTCAGTCATATACTGATGTGTATTTCAGCTTTTGGGCTTTAACCAGAGATGTCTAAATATTGCATAGTATCATTTTCAAATCTGTGAACTATACATTGAAACACCTCCTCTAGAAACATAACTTTGCTTATCAAGCTTTTTGGAATTTCTCAACTCCAGTAAAAAAGCTTTACTTAAGCAGGCTGCCCTACCAGAGTGTATGCAAACACTTTGGCTTTTTTATAAAAATGTGAAATTCCTCCTTTATCCACTTGCATTTCAAAAGCACCCTTAAAGAAATGTTCAAGTATATTCTGCAGTGGTATCTTCCACTTCTTTGTCAACAATAAAACATACTGGGTTTTTTCCTTACTGATAAAGGATACCTTGCTCCCCACACATTACTTCACCCCATGAAGTGAGAGTATTTCACAAGGGCTCTAATTTAAAGACACGATTTTAATGGAAAAAGCAGTTACAAGTTTTGGAAAAAAAACTTTTTTAAGTCAGGATCTCATGTTAACAAACAACTGAAAAGAACACCAGGTTTAGTTACAACTAGTGGTACAACGATGCATCAAGAAAAGTAACATAATAGTCCAGCCTGATTAGAGAAAACAAGTAGCCTTCGATCAGAAACGTGAGCTTACCAAAATCCTAGGTAAATAAGTGCTATACAGTAGACAGTTCCATGCTGCTGCAGTGTCCTCATTCCCCTCCAAAACCAGCTTCTTATTTCCCAAAGCACAGTTATAAGAAAGAAATTCTTACCTATCCCCCTGACAAACGCTCCGTAGGCTGCTCGGCTGGATGTTCCTTTAAGCCATCTGGCACACAAATACATGTCATGCCATTCCCGGAGTCCTAAAAATACCTTCTGCCTTTTTTGTTGCTAATAAATACCTTCTTCTAATTCAAACATCGAGATTTTCTTTTCATCAGTAAAAACAGCTCTGAAAGAAGCCAGAACGTCTCCAAAAAAAGATGCAATGCATTTTGTAATACAGCCCTTCCTTCTTCACAGAGCTTAGAAAACAGCAAGGTTAAACACCCCACAAGTTGTTCGTCATTGCATCTCTCTCACATTAAAGATCCATGCATCTAAATATTAGTTTAACAACCTTCAGCACTATATACAAACACAGAATGTAAGAGAGCTTACAAGGTCAACTACATACAAATAAGCTGCTTAATACTTTTTCTAAATGTTTTAAATCTGCTTAGCTGTTCCTCACATTTTATGTCTGCAAAGCTCACTGAAATAACAACAAAAATGCAGATTCATGCAAAATACTTAGATTAGTGACACTTCTACAGGAACAGCTGAGCTGTAGAACCCTCACCTTTTTCCAGAAAAGTCGGCACTAAAGCAGTGCAAGGTTACACAGGGAGAGCACATTGACTGCAGCAGCAGCCAGATCCAGTCGGTGTCTTCATTCCCAGTGAACAATGAACCGCTGAGGCAGAAACTTAACACTTTGTTGGTTGCAAGTCCTGACTGGGAATGGGGCAACAAGAACAGATTTCTCTAGGAAAACAGGCCAGTCTGGATGGGTCTGAGGACACCAATGCTGCATGCACTCTTTTGCCTGCATGCACTGCCTCAAAAGCATCAACGTATTTTTCTGTTTGCAATTATTTTTCACATCTCTTTTATTATGTTTTTTTCAGATGATGCATGATCCATATATCAATCCATGGATTTGGCAATATACAGTGATCATTTTCCTGCCGCTCACATAATCAATCTGCAGCATTCTTCATCATGACTAGACCACAGTAATGCTAGAGAAAATAATCATTAAGTCGTACAAAAATTCCTTTACTCCTCATTTTCCAAATCTAGTAACTTCATGAGATTTTCCACATTTTGACAGAAATTTTCTAGGTATGTTTTCTGTTCATCTTCAGCAATTTTCATCAAAAGTCCTTTGGGCCTTTTTCCAGTCTTTTACAAGGAAAGTGAAAACACATTTTCCAATTCTTAAATAAAAAAAATTAGGCTTTGTTTGTGCAACCCTCCTGACAAAAAATAAGCTGGCAGCAAATTTGTCAACAAAACAGACCTCACTAGAGGACTTTTGAGAGGAACAGTGGTAAAAAGAGGGGTTGACCAGTCTGTTTTAAACCTGTGACTACTAACCATGGCACAGGTTCTGCAGTAGCTCCCAGAAGACATCTACCATCCACTTGTGCAGAACTCAGTACTGAAATCAACAGCTAGATACGAATAAAGACACAAAAGACATCTGCTAACTCACACTAGAAACTTCAAAAGAATCTACCTGAACATGTATAAAATGCAAAACCACTGCAATTATGTTACTCTTTGTACTACAGATTGGAACCTTCCTTAATGAGCATGGTTACATTGCACCTTATGCTGCAGCATCAGAATTCCTAGACCTCCGTGCCTACTCCCCACAAATCATCCAAGTCTACTTCTCTTTCTGCAGGGTTTTCTTTTCCAATAGGCAGAAATCTACATAAAAATACTTTTTTCAGTCAGACCAGGATGAAACATCTTTATGGAGCCTGAGTAACTGATATAAGCATAAGGATTTGTTTAAAAAATACCCAAACAACAAAAACCAAACACAAACAAACAAAAATATAAACAATAGATGAAATGTAGCCCCAGATTTAGACGTGAGATTAAAACAAGTTACAGTTTAAATCCCTAAACCGCCTCTAATAGGAAAATATTTAACTCATTCTAAACTGCTCAGAGTTCTTAGCCCTGTTACATTTC
Source organism: Aleadryas rufinucha (assembly GCA_013397815.1). Classification (NCBI taxonomy): domain Eukaryota; kingdom Metazoa; phylum Chordata; class Aves; order Passeriformes; genus Aleadryas; species Aleadryas rufinucha. The sequence continues at coordinate 261,476 of VZTH01015245.1, read as the reverse complement.
TCCATGTTATTAAGAGATGGCACTTTCTTAGAGATTTCCTCAATATACCATGTCCTGTGTTTTTCCATGTGGATGGCCATTTTTAAAAAAAAAAGGAGAAGGGAAAAAGTACTAAAAGCATGAGTTGAATTCAACGTCCATCTGCATTTCTCATGTCCAGAAACAAACATCACTTGGAGTTTTTCTCTCCAAGCTTTAGCAGAGAGTCCACAGTATCCATGCCATTTGGAACTTTCATTTTTCCCCAGTAAGAAGTTCTGAGATAAACCAAAACCCTGCAATCTTCTTGCTTTGGATTCATTTTCTCATCAGAAAGTTTAAAGTATTTACTGCACACACATTTCTCTCTCTGTCTTTTATCTTCTCACAAACGTCTCCAGACATTAATAAAAGAGAGGAATCCTAAGGCTATAAACCTACTTTGTGTTCCCTCTCTAAGTCCCTGACTGCACCACGACAGGTACCAGATTGAGCCAAGGGACACTCTGATTGCAGTATTTGCTCTGCTGCAGATTTTGATGAGATTCTCAGTGACTCAATGTCTCAGCTCCTGATGCATCAAAGCAAATACCTTAATTGTTGGATTAAAACAAGTCACTAGCAGAAATAGATTGTACACTGCCTGTAAGGAGAGCAAACTTCTACAAGTTATGCCAAAAATTAATTTTCTTAGTATTTCATTCCTTCTCCATGATCTTACAGATTCAATCTTTCCTTCTCCTAAGAAATCCCTTTGAGGAAAGATTTGTGGACCACTCCTTTTCCATCCCCTCTTGGTCACTTTTCTTCTATTCATCTAGTGCCAATGTTTCTAATGGGAAAATATACTCAGGATTTTGATGTTGAAATCATGGATGTTGCAACAAAATGAACAGCAGATCAAAAATACATTTTCCCACTTCAGTAGGAGCCATGCCTCCCAACACTCTGCTTGCACAGAAGGTTAATGTGCAATCCAAAACTTGGCCGACTCTTGGTTCACAGGTGATGAGTCTCGACATCTGCTGACACCACAGATAAGACATTCATGCTAACTGAAAAAATTAAGGTATTCCAAGAAATGGAAAACTAAAGGAAACACTTCTAGAAAACATATTCAATAACAAATATGAGAAGTATCAATAGAGACAGTGGCATCCTTTGTTCTTGATGTTATGTTTCGGGAATTGGCAAAATAGTCAAAATACCTACAAAGATTGATTCATAAGGAGTTTTGAATCAAAACAGGATAGTTTGTGCTTCTGTGTTTTAATTAAGGCCACCTCCAAGGTTTAAAGCACCCAATTTAATCCTTGTCTGCACAAGAAAATCTGTGTCATTTAGCCAAGCAACATTTGGACGGTTTTACACAAACTAAAAAGACCTCCATGAATGTACTTCTGACATTCATTATTTGCTTAAATCAGTTTGGCACATAGCAACCCTTCACTGAGGTACCTTCCTTTCAGCATGCCTCTGCAAGTTTATTAGCTTAGCCTGTCAATTTAAAATCTGACTTCTTAAATGGTGCAGTGTCTCCCTAATTGAAGTCTAAGGAATGACAAAAAGTTATTGCAGGTAGGCAGTTACCCCCCAAACAGCCACTCTGCAGCATCTCTTCATGCACATATTCCTTTCCTCTTGAGCAGCAAGAGGAGTTACTTTTGTCCTGCTCCATGGCAAGAGAGGCTGGAGCATGAATGTGAACAGTCTCTGTGGCAGAGCTGATAAGGTAAAACTTGTCAGTCAGAGCAAACTTCAGTCTCAGAAATGCAGAACTTGCAATGGCACGACTGCCATGAGACAGAAAACCACAACAGCTCACCTGCTCCCAACTGAATTTTGAGCCATAAAGACATCAAGGACCCATGAGCACTATGGGATATTGGCTCTGGACTCGTCCCTGGCCTGCACAATTTCTTCTTGCTGACACTCTAAAGCACAGAGCAGGCAACACCAAATCCTGAGAATCCCTGCATCGGGGGGTCTTTAATCAGTGTCAGCAGTGGAAAAGCTGATTCACCCCTGAGCACTGTGTTCCAGTTTCAAACATGCAAAGGATCAGGCTGCCAAGCCAGACTGCCCAAGAAAGGGCTGAGATACAACACACTTTTACAGGCACTTCACTCTGTACTCTACATTTCAGTAACACCATCAATTATTTAATCTGCAGACTGAGCATATTTTCACATCTAAGGGAATAAGTTCAGAACTTCCTACAACAAAATACCAGAAATTTAGTATACTTGAAGCCAATTTTTGAATGAAACAGGACAATCAGCTTCCTGAGTTTCCACCTTTATTGCTGCAATGTATTTCTAGTTTTTACAGAGTTTTCAGAGAATTTACACTGATTCTTACACAATGCTGACTCATATGAGAAACACGCTAGAACGTGGCTGAAGGATGTGGTGCATACTATTGACTCTTACACAGAGAGCTGAACAAATGCTTTTACTCATGCTGCAAAACCCTGGTTGAACAGCCGAGGCCTTACCACTGACAGTACTTTATACATTAACACAGTAGCTGCAACAGCAGATGCTTTCATCTCCATAAACCACCATATGTTTTGAAAAGAAACCCTAGATAAGAAGACAGTTTATCTGCCTCCCACACTCTAACATGGATTGAAACAGAGTTCACCTCTGTAATACTTCTTGAGAAAGAAAAAACAAATTCATTTCTGCACTTGAAATACGAGAACATACTTTTGCTCTGTAACAGCAAGCAATATCTCTCCAAAATGAATGGTACTAAAGGAAATTGCTTGATTTTGGCGATACCTGTAGCTGCAGTATCACCTAGCCAGGCAGCTGGAACTGTTTAGGAAGTTGACAAACAACAGTCACAAAAAGGAATGATTGTAATCTTGGAAGTTTTACTTTTTCCCTTCAGTGGAAGTCTCCCTTTACCTCTCTGCTTCAAGTTATCAATACACAGCTGCCACACCACCAGACTCAACCTGCCGGCTGCTCAGACTGCAACCGTTCTACAGGACCTTCAAGGAACGTAACCAAAGAACCATCCTGCTTCTGTTCTTTTCACCCCCACAGTACCCTGTTCTTTCTCACTGGAAGATCCAAAATCCCCACTTTTACTGTCTGCTCAGACACTTCTAACCTCATCCATGTGACCCCACACCACATGCACGCCCTATACCCACCATTAAAAACTTGGGGTTTCCATCACTTACTGTGAGGAAGCCTATTTTGTGTAGATAAATTTTCAAAATACTAATAGTTGATCTTTATTTCCCTTGCCTTGCTGTTTCTGGGCTTTCTGCCTCCTAAAATGCTTCAATCACACCTACTGTTACTTTACAGCGCTATTAAAATGATGATCAGATTCACCCATTGTCATAAACTACCATCACACAGAAGCTTTTCAGGAACTCTATTCATTGTTACTCCTGTGCATAATGCAGTATTGATTTGTATCCTCTGGGAATGTCATTAGATAGGAGAAGCCAGGCCACAGGCCCTGAAATCTGCAGTCAGAATCTCTTACAGCAGAACAAATGCTACTTTGCCTGCTGGCATCCTCATCTGAGCCTGGGAGATGAAGGCTCATTAGAGCTGCACTGTTATTTCTTTCCTTCCCTGCTGCAGAAGAGCTCCTAAAACTCTGCAGGAGCTTATCTTACCCAGAGATGAGGAAAAGCTTATGCAGAAGGCATGCAGTTCTTCAGAGAGAGTTTTACCGGGGGAGGCCAATTGCTTGTTAATCAAAAGCCTCTTATCTGGAACCACCTGGCCATTTATGATGTTCTAAACTGAGGCCTAGGAATCCCAGCTGGACTATTTCACATATTTAGAGGTTCTCTACAGGGTAGCATGGCAGAAACATACTGGCAGGAAGAGGTTGGTACCTTCCTTTCCTGGGCATAGCCTGCACTTGGATCAGCTTAAGCTAATCAGAGATACCTGGAATAGTTTCCTATTAAGATGACATACATAGGAAAGAAAAGTTATCCTAGCTCATAAAGTGTGCAAGAATACTTAATATAACTTACAGACTACCAGACTACTCTTTCTAAGCAGGGATTGGATTTGCTCTTATGTTGAAATGCATTTTCCAGGGAAAAACAAAGCATGTTAGCAGAGCACTAACAACCCTGCCCACCTGCACAATTACTGTGCTGGCACTGAGAGATTTCACCCTTCCTTTGAACATAAAGCAATGCTCCAAATACTCTGGACCAAATGGAGAAAACACTGATTGTTCACAGAACAGCAACAACTCCAGGTCATGAGATTTTATTTTTTTCTTTGGAAGAGCAGGGACTGCACTTTAATTATGTAATAAAGTTCTGTAAGGTCTACTGCAGCTGCCCTGCAACTGATATTAAAAACAGCTCAGGATACAGCTTGGCAGACATGCTGTAAGAGAGAGCATCAGTGCTCTAATTACTTTTGACAGCAGTTTTAAGGCTGACACCTGCAAGGAAGTGAACGAAGGTGAAGCAGCTGTCTGGAAAGGTGGATTCGAAACACAATGTTTGCTTCCAGCACATTACAGCAGGGAATTCCGACCTGCTAAGCTCCCCACTGCCAGCAGCATAGAGCTTTCAGTGGCTTATTCAGATTTGTCTGCTTTCTTGCAAGCAAGGGACCAGAGAAGCTTTATTCTGCCTTGCAAGTAACTTTGAGACAGTCCATTTGCTTCAGTATATTCTGCTGCAGCTTTCCATATAAACTTTAACACACAAAAAAAGAAAAATACCACATGGCAATAATGAGGTGACTAGGAGGGCTGGAGACCAGCCACGAAGAATAACACATATTTGCTGAAAGGAAGAGAGAAGCTTCAATGTTGCATATAAGTATATACTGAAGAACAAGGGGGGAGGGGAAGAAACGCTTTTAAAATAAATTTCCCAGTCACAGAAATAAGAAAGCTTTAATACACCACGGGGTCACACAGCGCTCCAAAAAGCAATGCCTGACCTCGCCCTACAAACGAATCAATGAACGCACCAGCGCCAGCAACACCAACAACAACACGCACCGATCCTCACATCTCGGGTCAGATTTTCAGAGTTTCAGTCTACCTGCAGGCGGGCTGCTGCTGCTGCTCCTTCACATGCATTTAAAGACTATAAAAGACAGTAATTACGTTATCTCCCATCCTGTACAGCACAACCCGCTGCAGCTCCTCGGTCTCCCCCCGGGGTCAGGTTAAACCAGGAGCCCTCAGCACGGGGCCGGGTCAGGCGCGGACCCGGCCGGGGCAGCCTCCCGCTGTCACCTCACCCGAGACCCGAACCGGGGCAGCCCCGGACCGGACCCGCCTCTGGGGCTCAGGAACCGCTGCCTCAGGGCAGGCGGGAAAACAGAATCACACAATCAATTAGGTTGGAAAAGACCTCTGAGATCATCGAGTCCAACCTACGACCGAACACCACCGTGTACAGAGAGCCCGATACCGCCGCTGGCCCCGTCCCTCACTCCCGGGCTGCCCCTCACCCCGGCGCCGGTTCCCCCGCCGGGGCCGCCTC